>VUQR01007864.1:0-11712 GCA_015108515.1 Hemichromis elongatus | reverse complement strand
AACATTAAATGTACATGTACCTTATGTCCATTAAAAAAAAAAAAATGGAAACAGGCAAGTGGTATTTTTGAGGCTTTAGTGAAGTTCAAGCAGCATAATTAATACCACACTAATAGAAAGCCTTAATTAAAAAAAAAAAAATGAGTGCATTTTTACATTAAGATATCATAGTGCTGCTCTGTATCATCATCAGAAGACTGTCGTCTACAGTAGTGACACTACTTTAGCTTTTGATGTCTTTCTCCACTCAAACTAACTGCACCAACAGAAATGCATGCATGCACGCACACAAATACACAAACACCAACTCTCTCCATTTAGTAGGAAGTATTATTGTCCCCAAAAGCAGATGCCTCATCAACAGATTAAATTCTGGCCACACACACACATACACACTTGAATTCCCTTAAGTGTAGTAATCTCTGATATTCGGAAAAGTTATTTTGATTTGTCCCTGTTGTGTGTCGAATATGTGTCTATGTGGAGCAGATTGGATGGGATGAGGATTTTAGAGACTTTGGGTTTCTGAACCAATAAACTGTGTATGTGAGTCGAGAGAGATGCCCGCATGTTTTACAAAGCGAGCGTTGCGTCACCAAAACCCCTCATAATTTGTAGCCAGATGGATGTGTGCACATGCCCCCTCCTCCTATGCCCCTTCCTCATTGGCTGCAACTTCACGGGGGGTTAAAGGGCAGAGGCTTCATCCCAACCAATGACGCGGCAAATCCAGGTGTGCATGCGCAGGCGTGTGTGTTGGGGTACAATCTAATAGGATTATCAGGCTGCATTCACAGAAAGCTCAAGTCACCAATTTAAAAAAAGTAAAACTGTTAAGGCTGTAGCACCACTTGCTGGTCAGCTGCTGTCATTACAGGTAAAAGTTCAGCTGTAATGTCATTTTAAAATCACTCTTTTCCCATTTTACATGTTAAAATCTGCAATGCACTTTTCTAACTTCATAAGAATTGGGAAAAATAAAAATCTCCTTTGGTTGTCTGAAAATTTCCCTTGTCTTTCTCGAGGAGATAAAGCTGTGACAAAATAAAGCTGATCAAATTTGTAGTGAGAAGTACCCTTTACCCTTACTCTCAGCAGCCTGGGGCTAGTTATGTGGTTTATAATTATGTTCCCCTCTCTGCACAGGTTAAAGCTTTCCAGAAATGTCCAAAATAGAGGTTAAAGCCATTATAAGCCTGGAAAAAAGATGACTGACCAAACAAGACATAGGAATGATGGGGGGTGACATTAAAAGACAAAGACAAGAAATTGTAGAAATACCAAAGAAAATAGCAATAAAACAAAACAAGTCTGGTTATGATTCTTATGAATTATTCCAACATAATCCACAACGAGTTTTCTGACAAAAACGGCCAAAATAAAAAATAATATAGCTCTGTAGACAAGACCAAAAAAGGCCGGGATTAAAAAGAATGAATAAAATTAGTAAATATTCTACATCATTACTATCCCACATTACAATCAATATAGACCCCTGTTGTGTATTCCTCTGAACGAGTAAAAGTTTTAATTGAACGACATTTCAGCGTCTGACAGAACGGGAGTGGTGGACGACGAAGTAGAATCGGCCAGAGAGGCGGTGCTATTGTCCATGCTCCTGTGCAAAGTGCTCCGACTGGGCGTTGATGAAATAGAGGGCGTGGAGCAGTTGGAGGGCGGGCCCGAGCCTGTATTGGGACTGCTATGATTGGACGAGGCGGAGAACAGCGCATTCTTTTGGAGATATTTGTTTTGCAGCTCGATCTGTAGGTCCTGGCAGATATCCTCGGGAAGGCGACGATACTCCTCTTCCAGTTTCCGATCCAACTGAGACTTAAGCTGCAGACGAAACAGCGGCAAAATATTAACACGTTTTCAGTTTTTTTCCGTGGGAAACTAAAACGGGAAATGACTAACCTAGCGTGGAATAAAGAAACTGACTATATATAAAAGATGGCTGTTAACATCTTATTATTTTAAAAATCATAAATCACAGAAAAGTATTTGCTGAGGTGGTAACTGAAGGTGGAAGCAGCCTCATTGTTCACAACGACTTCTAAACAGCTGATCTAATATTTGCAACCAGTGGAGTCGCCACCTACTGGTCATTAGAAACAATGCACAATTAAGGGACTTCCACACTGGCTTCATTTTTGTGAGAGTGAGTAAGAGTTTAAAAATAAACCCCTTGGCTTATCTTTGTGTTTTTATGGATGCACTATGTGCTCTAACAAGACAACAGCTCAGTACAAAAGTCATTTTTTTAATTTCTGTTTATAGAGATGTCCGCATTGTTGCTACATGTATTTCTATCTTTTTACAAGTTCCTGGGTTTAGCCTACAGGATTACAAAGACTTAGGTGCAGTGGTATATATGGGAGGTTGCCTTTGTTTGCAGATCAAACTTTTTTTTTAGTCGTGCTTTTTCTGCTCACCTGTGGAAGCTCCTCCTCTATGCGCTGTAGCACGTCCCGATGTCTCTGCAGCAGCTTGTCATCTCTCCTCGTCTGCGCTTCCTCCAGCTGGGATACAGAAAGGAAAAAGGAAAGGGGGAAAATGGTGAATTTAAAAACAAAAAAAAAAAAAGAGGAAGGAAGCTTTGCATTTGATAACAATAATAGGAATATGAGTTATAAACAAGATAAATGGACAGCTGGTGATAAAAGATGAATGCGTGTGCTAGGGTGGGTACTTACCCCACGGATTAAAGAGACAGAATCTTGAATGTGTTTCCTGTTAATCTCATTCAGTTCCCTAAAGAAACAAATATAAGTGTGAGGAATTTAATTCTTTAAAATAAGGCTGATTTTTTTCTTTACTAAAGTTTTAACAAAAATAAATAAATAAATTATTACGAGTCAGCCTTGTCTTTTTCACGGTTCTTGGCTTCACTGATGCTGTTTAGTCGTTTCCTGTCCAGGATCTTCTGGAGTTCTTTCTTCTCCCTGCAAACACAGTTACACACAGATAGTAGATCCAAAAGAGGACTATCAAACAAATCTTGCAGACAGAGGAAAAATGAAATATACCATAGTAGCTAAAAGCAGATTGTCATGCTGGGTGAAAAAAAACACCTGATACAAATTCCTTCTGACTCAGCTTTTTTTAATTTGATCATCCTTGTTAAATTATAATACGAAGAAAAAAAAAACTAGTGGTAACATGTACAAGTGGCTTGACTTACTTCTCACACAATTCCTTGACCTTTTTCACCTGAGCTGCTTGGCATTCGCGGGCAATCTCCTTCAGTTTCTCGTGGGCCTAGAAACACACCCCAGATAAGACGACCTGTTAGCAAATCACTGTGCAGACGCAAAGCGACGCCACAAAGCTTCTAACTGAAGCTCTGTAAATATCTAAAATTAGGGAACGAGTGTCGATGAGAGTTCACAAAAAAGTTTAAGGGGTCTATGCAGCCCTGTGAAAAACTAAGTACACCCCTCAGTGATTCAGTAGTTTCTAGTAACACCTTCAGCACCATTAATATGAAGTAGCTTGAAATAAATGTAACTGTTCTCATAGTATTGTGGAGGAATGATGTCCCACTCTTCTTTACAACTTTGCTTCAATTTACTGACATTTGTTTATGCACAGCTCTATTAAGGTAACACCACAGCATTTCAATCAGGGTTGTACTTAGTTTTTCACACCACTGTACATGCAAGAGGTGTGTGTGTGCGTGTGTATATGAGAGAGATTACCTCTTGCAGGTGTGCTTTTTGCTTCTCACTTTCAATTGCAAAAAGCTCTTGACGTAGTTTTAGGAGTTCCTGCATGTGAATCTCTCTCAGCTGATTCTTCTGCTCCTCCAAGGCAGACAACTCGCTCTGCGCCAGTTCCTGGGACTCACTGAGGTACACATTGAAGCCAGTTCAGGTAAGCTGTTTCACATCTTTTATAGGGAATCTTCTTCTTAACACATAACGACTGGCTTTTACAGCTCCCTGTTCATCAGTTAGCTACATTAATTTCTATTTATACATTAGTATTCTTTTGAAAAAACTATTTTCCATCACTGGTTCCTTTTTTATTTTTATTTTTATCCATCCTTACCTTTTTTTGAAACTGCGTTTGAGTTGTTTCTCAATCTGGCTGCGTTTCCTTTGGGTGTCAGACTGAAGCTGGGTTTTCTGCTCCTTACTTCGATTAGACACCTACACAAATCACAAAAAAAAAACAATTTTTGCAGCACATAGGCAACAAGCAACAAACTGATACTTCAATTACTAGTTTCCATAATTAAACACATGTGGACCTAAACTTTGACTATTTAAATCTTTGTGTACCTTCTTCAGATGTTTCTTGCGCAGCTCTTTGAGTTCTTTTTTTTGTTTTTTAAGCAGCTTCTCATAGTGTTTATTCTGCTGCAGCTCCTCTACAGACTGAACCTTGACATCTGAAAAACACACAAACCAGTGTAAATGTTGCTGTAAACTTGTCGCTTCCACCTTGGCTAGCCTGACCATAAAATCATTTTTGCACACTTAGCTCTGCGTGACATTTGTGTGAAATGAGTGAAATGAGCATGCTGGGATGACCTTACCTGTTAGGACAGTACCTATGAGGTCCTCCTTCTGATGTTGTACTACACACAAAGAGAAATAAACAAAAGGAGACGCACACAGTACGCATGAAATGGATGATAGACAAATGACTCAGATGCAAATAACAAACAGAACTTGGTGCCACTGCTAGACAAAAAGGACCCTGTTGAGGAGCTGTGAAGTAAGCCTTATTTTGAAAAGCTTAATGGTTTGACTTGGGAAAAACTGACATAGCGGACATGGGGGAATTACACAACACAGTGAAACTAGGTGAAACTTACTATGAAGTCCAGATATCATCATATAATATTCCCAGCAACTCAGGTCAAGTTGACCTTTCAGGCAGTGTCTGGTTCAAAGAATATAACTTAATGGGTTATTCCAGTAACCAAACTAAATTATGTCAAAACTAGCCAAGATCAAGCCCATATTTCTGCTATTTCAGAGTTCTCGGAAGCAAGACTGACAAAAAGTGCAGCAGAACAATAAATGTCCATCACGTGTAAGAAAACCTAGTTAAGCAAAGAAATTTAAAAGATAGTACAAATCTCAGCACATGTTTTAGCAACAGTTTGTTTTAAAAATCATTCATAGCTTATAGGCTCACCTCCTGGTTAAAGTGCCATCCATTTGTTGTGCCTACATATTGGGCAGAAGAATTTGAATGCTCTTTGGACATGGGCATAAGGTCACGAGGCCAGTGTAGCTGAAAGAGGGAAAAACAGCCATTGTGTTTGTGTGCATTTTTGCCAACTACCTGCTGATTCTGGAGATAGATACCTCGTCATGTGCTCTTGTGCATCTCTCATTTTCTCAAAAGGCCTGACTGGAGCTGCCACACTCTCTGAATAATGCAAAGTGTCCATCTGTTGTTGAGGAACACTTGGCTTCTTTGTGTAAAGGCAACTGAATCAAAAAGACAAATATTGCAAAAGTGGCAGAGTCTAATATCAGGTAAGAAAAAGTACAGAAATCAGCGGCCTCGGTGGATCATGTTGTAGGTTTTGTCACGTGTGTTTTCACATCCACTTCCTGTTTGTTTGTTTTTTCTCATTTAACACAATGTCACCTCATATGATTTGAAATTCTTCCTATACTATGTCGGCTGACAAGCTAGGTGAAATAAGAGGTGAAGAGAAGCAACAACAGAGGGAAACTTGATTGCTCTGTTGGACACCACTTCTTAGTATTTAAACATAACAGTGTTTATGAGAAACTGCTGCTTTATTCTGTCTGTGTGTCGGTTTTTGTGGTTTAGACAAGAACAGAGAGTCTGAGGTTTTTAAGGTGGGGGATGAGCAGTTTCTGTGTGCTCAGTTTTCAAGTTTTTATGCACAGCTTTTCTCCAAAGCTACAGACATCTGATCCACTTCATAGAGCACATCTAGGTCATGATTATGTTACATCCTGTGTATATTTTTATAGTTGGGTGCGGTACTAACGGAAACAACAGTTTAAGCTAATGTGATCATCTATAAAGTGCACAGAGCTGTATTCTCAGCAGATATTTAAATCTGAACATCAAAATGTGGTGTCATTTTATGTATAGAAATTTAATGTCACACGCTTCTTAATGTTATTCTAAAAACATCTGCATGTACAACTTGTTGTTCATGCTGTAAATATAACAGCAAAACTACATAGTTAAATAATGCAGACCTGTGCTGATCATTAATTGATAATTACTGGAAATAACAAGGTAAATATTCCAAAAGCGAGGCATGCAGTGTAGCATAACACCCATATATCCTTACCAGGCATTTTAACAAACTCCGACTATGGAGAATATTATTATCAATGACATTAATTCCAAACACAATAAATACCTAAAACAGGACAATGTGACTACAATGATTACAATTTAAACACTGGAGAGGGTTGTTTTAACATAACACTTTATAACGTCACTATTTTATGTGTTAGTAAGGTTTAAGTAATAAAGAAATACTACTGCTTAGTATGTCACGTATAACAACAGAAATGATTATTATTTATGAATAAGCTCATATATAATGCGCTCAGGGTATCCTTTAGAAATTCTAACTATGACTATGATTTTTGTATTTTAATTCATAATTACTTCAAGGACTTATTAGATGTTAGTTAACCCTTTAAAACCTCAGCCACGAGATAACTGACAGAAATCTTTAATTTCTTGATGTTGGAGTGTTTTTGAAACCTTTAGACATAAAATATATTAAAAAAATATATATATAAAAAAATGTGTCATGAAATTTATATCATTTTTTGAGGGTAAAAATTATGAAAACCTCACAAAAACACTAGTATCAAATACCATATGCTTTAAGTATTTTGAAAGTACCTCGAGACTTGAGGAAGTATAAGCTTTTTCACAACAGAAAAATGACATGACATTGACAGACAAAGCATAAAGAGAAGATACACAGAAAATACAAGTATTTATAGCCAGATGTAAACAAACCCACCTGTGGTTTGCAGAATACAGAAATGTAGGTAGGAGCATAGTGTGAGTTTCTAAGAGAGATTTAAGCGCCTGGTGTTTTTAATAAACACTAGACAGTGATGAAAATTACTTCCATTTCTAAATATATCTGCACATGTGTATATTAACATGCCGGTCAAAACTGTGAAACCAGTGAAACCAGAGGGACAGATAGAAAAAAAAAGACAGAAAACCACAAACCCCATCACCTTCACTCAGTTGGCTGAGAAATTCAAATTTTTCTCTATTCCTGAGGGGTCTTTAATTTACCATATGAATGTCCCGAGGTAACTGCTGTTGTGGTTTGGTGCTATGAAAATATAAATTGGATTGAACTGATAATAAAATACTACAAACAGAATATGTGACAAAGGGCAGCCCTAGCAGAATCCAGCACCAACAATGAGAAAGTTACACTGCTGTTTTAAGGAACAGATAGCCCCTCAAAAACTGATACCACATACCCCTAAAGCACCCCTCACAAAACCACCTAAAGGGAGAAGTGATTTAACATTCCAACTTTCACCAGCTTCTCAAAAGACGTCATCACCAGTGAGGTCAGGGCTACTCGTCTGTGGTCACTAAGCTTTTTGGGTGTTACATGTTCCCACGGGGACTACAAAAGACTCCTTCAACAACTTGGGCACTCTCCTCTGCCACAAAGACATGGTAAATAAATTAGATAGCAAACAGTCTAAGTTGTTCTGTACACTTCTTTACCAGTCTTTCTTCCCCCATCAGGCCCGGGGCTCTCATTCACCTTTGATGTTTTTCTAAAGACTGACTGATGCAACATCGTGTAAATCTTTTTTTTTTTTAGTTAAACAAGGAACATATTGGTGGAAATTTAGAGAATTTCTAGTTTTAAAAAAATCACCTCCTTTTTCATTTCAGATCTGAGTATGACAAAGAAATTCGATTTTAGGACATTTTCAAATGATGTATAGAAAGCAGAGGGTAGCTTGCAGTTCAACTAAACGTATTGGAGCACCACTTTGATAATTCTTTGAAACTTTGCACTCCAGAAGATGACAAAACTATATCTAGGTTTTGTTGGTACAGACAAGCAAAATACAATAATTTAATAATAAACAATAATAAACACTATGTATGAAAGGGTTAAATGAAACTGCTGCAATAAGCTTGGAAACTCTAAGAATCTTGCTAAAATCCTCTCAGGGGGGATAGGAGTGGCAAAAACTTCTCATAGTGAGTCCTACATACAGGGTGTTCAGTGTCTGAGCCTATTATACCACACAACTAGAGTCTATTGGGATCTGAGGTAAGGATCAATTTTACAGTCTGCATCTGTATCATTTCTTTTACATTTTATGAACATTTTTTGTTTCCTGAACAGGCCTAGAGAAAGACTATAGAGGTCTATTCCATTTTTTTTTTTATGTAGACCCATGGTTATATAATTAGCTAATTTTGTGTTTTTTATTTACATTTGAGACAGAGACAGCACTTTCAGCCTAGAGGATGCATACATTTTATCCAAATTCCTGAAATATATTATGTCATCCTTTCTTGTTTAATTAGGATAGGAATTTGTGTGTTTACCAACCTACAGTGCATGGTGCAAAGGTTTTTAGCAAGAGTACATACTTAAACAGCAGAAAACTAATTAAGCTGTAACTTGTGTTGGTCATTAATTCACATTTTCTGTAAGAAATAGCTACATGTAGGAAATATGGTGTGATACAATATCAAAATATCCTTATTAGACACGTATACAAGCAACAACACACCCACTGGTTACTCTTACACAAAGACAAATATTCAGTTTATGTTGGAATTAAAAACCAAACCACCAATAAGCAAGTCAAATAAAACTTAAATTGACTGCACAGAACTCATTTAAACATTTTAATAAACTTATTAGGTTTTCATGCAACATTTTTATTTCTTTATCAAGAAATGAAATTAGCAAAACACTGAAACTAGGGAACAATACCACATACCAGCAAGGCTAAAGCTTTTCACCCCCATTACACCTCCATGACTGTGAACCAGGAACTGAGAAATCTGTCATTGGGAACATGACACTAATTAAATAGTTGAAAAAAACTGGATATGATTTTTACTGGACTGATCTTGTTTTTCCAGGTGGAATGCTGTTGACACACCATCACTGTCTCAGCTTCCCTAGGTTTAAAGGTTTCAGTGATGTCAATGATTTTTCAGTGATGAGGCAGTTTGAACTAAATTTCTGTCTATATACGTTCTCATGGTAGGGGTTGTTTTCAAACCCCTCCCAGTTTTAAAAATCCAATACAAATGTGTTCAGATATATTGCCACAGCGACTGTTTTTAGCATTTATTGAAAGCTATAGTTAACTAGAAGGTTATTTATTTACATTGGGTAACAGGAGCAAAGAGGGAACAGAAGGAAAAAGTTCAGTCAGACATGTATAGTTATACATTTACTCATCATTCAACCAGCATTTCTGTTGCATAAGCAGTTCAGATATTTGAATTTTCCTTGGCTTGAACAGGCGTTCACGTGGACTGAAGCTGCAGAGGTTTGAGGTGAGACTCTATTTTTCTCCTCAGTTTTTGCATATTGTTTATCTGCTAAAATGTCCTACACAGTAGTAGCAGAGGTCATAATTACAGCTTCATAAAGCATGTCTATGTGACAGATTTCCGATATTGTAGCCATAGAACTTTGTAATTGATGCAAAATAGCATGAATAAATCATGCAGAACAAATATTTTACACTTTAATGTTTAGGACTTTGACTTGGTTAACCTGTGATTATTCAACAATTCCACAACAGTAACTGCTAAACAGGGAAAAGGCATGCATACAGTATGGTCAAATACGGTGTGGTTTCTGCATCATACTGTAGAAATTTGTAAGCATTTAAACAACCATATACATCAGGCATTCAATTCAGCATACACACACAGACACGCACTGGCTACACTTAAATGGAGCTTAATATTTTGTTTAGAATTAGTTTAAAGCCCAAATACAATAAAAAAAATTACACCAATCTTCAGGTAGGTGATCAGATATCTGCGAAAGAGATGACTTGTTAGGGAAAAACATTGAATGATATTTATGATTAATTACTTTTGACTTTTGACGCTTTTAATTGTATATTTGTTTGCTCATTGGTTTGGTTTTAGAACTGCACTTTTATTAATTTTTGGAACATATGCTAATTTGCATCTTGCATAGAGGTCACGCAGAGGTTTACCCCCATTTTAAAAAAATAAAACAAATTATTTAAATAATAAACAGAACAAATACTGAAAATAGGGAAATAGTTAACAGACAGTGACAAGCGCCTCCTTGCAGTATATCAAAGACTTGGTCTCAACATGCTGTATTTTATTTGTTTAGTAAAACAAAAAAAGGTTATACACATAATAATAAAATTAAGTTAAATAAATGTATCCATTTGCACTTTTAGGCACTGTACTGTCACTTTTATAGCAATTATATAGAACTATTCATTTCAGATTTCATCCTGTTTCTTCTTTTATCATTCACTACTCCTCAATAAACACCTTGTCCCAGTTTCTCTGACAGCTACATGTGCACATGCCACAAAAGTTGTTCCTAGATTATATTCTATTAAAGACACAGACAGTTGGATACCTAATGGCAAAATAGTAATTCCTATTATATTTCTTTGATGTCCATTTGAAGTTTGCTGTCCTGAGGAGCATGCGTTGTTGGTGTAGCTGTAATTAGATCTATAGCTGTCGATCTTCACAATGGAGTATAATCAAAGCTTTACAGTGGTCACTGCAGTGATTCTGCTGTGGAGATATGTACACATAGAAATGAAGGATAGAATGCTCAAAGATAGATTACAGATTAGCTTTTAAGACCCAAGTACACTTCATCCATCCGCTTATGTGGGGCCAGGTCATGGGGGCAGCAGCCTAAACAGAGAAGCCCAGACCTCCCTCTCCCCTCCTCCAGCTTGTCTGGGGGAACAAAAGGCCTTCCCAGGCCATTCGAGAGATATGATTTCTCCAGTGTTTGTCCTGGGTCTTCCCTGGGGCTGCTTTCTGCTGGGACATGCCTGGATCACTGCAGCCAGAGCACCGATCTGTCTGTCCATCTCCCGCTCCCTTCTGCCGTCACTCATACACACATAAGTAAAAGCGTTCCGCCACTTGGTTACACCGAGATATTCTGTCCATAAGAATTATGAACAGTATCAGTGACAAAGGGCAGCCCTGGAGGTGTCCATCACCCACCAGAAATGAGTGTGACTTATTGCCGGCTATGTGGACCAAGCTCTTGCAACAGTTGCTATGGGGTGTCTGGCCCGTAGCAAGGGTCAGACACTCCATACTGCAGAAAAACCTATCACAACTAACTTACTTCCAGCATCTTTGAGAACAAGACACTGATTAGGGACCTAAACAAAACTGGATATGATCTTTTTCTAACTGATCCTGCATTTCCAGGTGGTGTGCTGTTAGCACATTATCTCCAGCTGCCTTTGGTTTTCAATGTGCGCTGGCTTTTTAGTGGAGAGGCACACCTTGCCATTGCTCCTTCTCCACTGTCCTACATACCCATATGCTTCTCCCATAATTCTGACAAAATGGACTTTTTTCAAAGAGCCAGAAATATGATCCATTACATCATGGTTTTGTACAGGGACTACTATGTCTCCAGACCACCATACCAGGCCTTGTGTGATCGTTATTTTGGAAATAATGTTAGTCTCA
>VUQR01007860.1:0-18831 GCA_015108515.1 Hemichromis elongatus | reverse complement strand
TCCGACAATCTATGCTTTAGTATACGTTTTTAAATCAGATTTGGATGAACAAGCAAATGAGTCCTATGGGTCGAGTGTATTTGCAATCTGCTGACAGTCCAGGGATGGTCTGTTGCCAGATGTGGTACAACAGGTCTGTGAGCTACTTTTGTTAGTGCTGTTGGTATCTGTCTTCTGTCAACCAGTGAAGTTAGAACTTGTCCAGCTGCTGTCTGTGGTTTTTATGCAGTCCTGGTGAACACCGAGACCCTGTAATGAGACCCTATAATGTCTCCCCCTATGATAACGGGAAAAAAAGGAAACATGTGACTAAAAAATCAATTTTGTGCTCAAATCGTCTCTCTTTGAGTAAAGTGAAGTTCACAGGTTTTTGTTCAAAATAGTGTCTGTGGGTTTTTTTTGTTTGTTTCATTGAAATGATCACTGGACTAATTCTTATACAGCACTTTTTCTACTCTTCTCAAGCATTCAAAGTGGTTTAAACAACATGGCGCATTCACTCATTTCTAACAAACATTCACACAAATTCATACTCCCATGGATGCATCGCAGGGAGTGTGGATAGAAAAAAAAGTTACTTTTTCTTTAAAAATGTATATGTATGAAAGCAAAAGTTCTCTTTATTTTGATCTATTTACTCTTTGATGTCATTACTGGAAATCTTTTAGGATTCTTGAAAAATTTGTGAATATTATAAAAAATACTGGTGGTTGCTGTCAAACTTGAACATTTCAGGGTTTTCTTTTAAATACCATGTTTTTGTTTTGTTTTTGTTTTTTTGCAAAGTACTGATTATCTGCTCAGACTGAAATAATTCAACTGATAACTGGATTAGGACACATTAGGACACAGCTCAATTGGTGATGTCCTTGATACTTACAGAAAGGTTTTCATTACAATCAAAGTTGGGTTTTTTTTTAAAGGTTTAAAAACTGTCTCAACCCTCTCTATCAAAACAATGTGGAAAATTCCTGGGAAAAATATTAGTTCCTTAGGGTTTAAAATCCATAGGGGCCAATCACACAACCTAACACCCCCTAGAAGAGCAATTGTCATAGATAAACTGCATCTGTTTTCCATTCACCTGACAGAAATGTCAATGTCACTGACACAAGAACACATCGAAAGTGCACAATTTCCTACTGAAAATGGCCAACTATGGCAAATATCCTGACCTAAATCTCCTAAAGGTTTAGGCATTTAGGCACAAAATGATGTGATGATACACTATTAGAGCAGGAGTGAATGATGATGGACAAAAACCTGCAGAAAGATCATGAGTCAGCTGTTGGAGTATTGATTGTCCCAGCAGCTCACCAATCTTTAAAGTTAATCGAAAGTCTTAAAATGTCAAAAGAAATAGGAAATATACTGCTTGAAACTCTTTTATAGTTCATTTATAAATAAGTAGAAAAGCCTTTGTTTTATATGTCTATTAATGCAACAGCAACCACACAGTGATGTTGTTTTTAAGGTACTCAGATAAATTGTTCCAGTGGATTCGGTCTGCTTCAATGTCTTTTAACTCTTCGTGTTCATGTCAATGTTATTAGAATAAGGAACAAACCCTGACTGTTTTTTTGCAATTTGAGCTGAGCATGCTAGACATCACTCGGGCATGACAACCATTTTCTTGACATCAAAAATGAGTAAGCCAAAAATGATGAGCCGTTACCCTGGTTACGGGGCATTTTAACCTGAGATATAAAGAAGGGCAGTCATGGCCCACTTAATAATTTGGAAGAAAGTGTTTTTTTGAATTTAACAGTGGGAACTAATTTTATTTTCTCTGATTACAACACACCCCTGTAGACATTTATAAAAAATGATTTGTGGCATTTAAATAAAATGTTTTATACATTGTTTGTGGTTTCTATGTAGTGGGCTGACTTTGGTTAAACAAAGGCACTGTATATGTTTTACTCCTTTTCCATTGGGCATCCTTCCAAACACAGTGTGTTTCTGGCCTGTTCACATGACTTTTTTTGAGTATGCTTACCAGTTTGTGCCATTAGTGAAAAGCTCAAAATCTCTTCTTTGTGTGGCAGACATTACAGAGATATTATGGAGATATTGGTACAAAAAAAAGCTGGGGACAATAAGAGAAGAAGTGTAATCACTTGAAGCAAATGTATTCTTGGACATTCAGGGAAAGAAAGAAACCGCTATTGGTCTGTGATGAAATCAGCTGAGTCAGAGATAAAGAAAAAAACACTGCATCACTTGGAGATAAGATGTATCCAGCAGCCTGCACACAACTGCAAGAAAGAACCACAGCTAAGCTGCAAACATGTACAGAAGGTAGCAGGTAGAAAAGGAACCAGACCAGGATAAAGAGTGATGCTAGCAGCCATGGCAGAAAAGGTCAGGGACTGGTGCAAGTCTGCACACCTAGAGATACAAATGCAAAGCGGATACTTAATGGTGTGTGGTTTGTAAATGTGTCAGTAGAAAGTGGAAAAAGAATGTCATAGAATATGTTCAGTGATACAAATGCCATGACAAAGTATGCAACAATAAGTCGTTAACTAGCAGACATCATTCTCTGCTGATGCCTTTTGGATTCTTTCTGGTTACAGACATCTGTAATGGCAGCAGACTGCCTGATCACCATGCGGTGGATCACTCTGCCAATTACAGAGACACAAAGTCACTTTCACGACCCAGTGGGCACAGCATGTAGCCGACTAAGTCAGAATTATTCCCTCTGCATGTACAGTATAGAAAACCTTCAGCGGCAAAACCATTAACTGTGCTAAGCTGACACACACAAACCCAGTGGCATGGAGAGAAAGCTGTGCAAATGTGTATGTCTATCATTGGTCTTTTCACTGTACTTTAAACTACAAATGTGATTGAAACCTCAGTGTGCATTTTTTTAATGCTTCATTAGACCATGCTGTTAATATCATGAACGAACACCTGGGCAACCACACATTAAGTGTTTCACTTGTGGTTAAATACAAAAAAAATGTTTTACTCCTCTTGGCTAGGGTTAGAGTTGGGGTAGTCACTGATTATTACTTAAGTCTTAGAGGGTTACCATACAACTTTTAAAAAATCCAGCCATTTAAATGTTATGAAGCACAATAAAACATGTTGTATATAAAATGGACATTTGCCTTTTCCCTTGGAAACACATTCATTAATAATGGTCCATATGTGCCCCGAGACAAACATAAGCCCAAGTGCTCGTTACAGCCTCTTCTTCCTGTATCTTGCACAGTTGAGCCTTTGTGATGCTAATGGCTCGCCTGCACTGTACATCACCCTGTGGTAGCATATTTACAATTTAACAGATAATGATGGTCAGTGTTTGTGGCTGAAGCTGAGGGGGGCTGTGGTTGAAAATCAGCTCACGGCCTCAAGATTATGTGCTAAAAAACAGATGTGAAAAACTAGGTGAAAGATTTCATTATATGACTCTTTTCATAACCATCTGAGGGGACAGGAATTATCATCAATTACTTATGAGTGACCTCTGAAAAGTTGTTTTCTTTAAAAAAGAAATTTACATTCATTTATCTTTTTTAAAAAATATTTTTTAGTAATGTGTGTTTGGAGCGCGGTAGCCCAAAGCAGCCAGCTTTTTATTTTTCTGTGTGTATTTGTATATTATCCAGATATATCCCTTAAAACAAGATATCTAATTAACCTAAGGTTTCTGTGTTTGATTAAAAAAAACATAAATATAACTGTTGTCTGTGCTCTTCTAGCTAAGTACGGTAGAAACAGTACTAGGTGTATTTCATTCCAAAGTAATGCATTACTGTTATCACATTATATTCTTTTACATTCTTCTACTGTAAAGTGTTACTGTACTAAATTTAGCAATCACACTATAGTTAAGTTCTTCTTTGCATTACAAAAGTTCTTTAGTTATCTGAATAGCAGCTATAGGAAGGAAAGAAGAAAAGCAAACATGTTTTTTTGTTTTTGTTTTGAACACTTTCCCTACAGTCAGGTGATATTAGTTTGCATGCAGGGAGAAGGAAAATGCTGAAGCTGTCTGCAGCTTTTGAGGAGTGGAGATTTGGGCATTTCTTTTTATTGCTTTAAAAGACAACAGAACAGTGATAAAGTGCTTTGACTCTGTGTAAGTATCTGCACAGATATAATAATATGAAATTGTGCACAAAAGGAATTACTAATGTAAAAAATGGTTTTATATATGTCTATATTTATATATAAACATATATAAAACCATAGAGACACAAGACTCACCCCCTGAGTGAAAGAAAAAAAGAGGAAGCCGGCGTTCACTTCAAAGATCCGGCTCTAAGAGCCGTTTCGTTCGTGACCAACACATCACTAGTTTAAGTATCTCATGTTTGACTGTAAAACGCTTAATTTGAATCATGTGGTTGAAATACATTATTTTGTAAGCCAAATGACTACATACACTACTGCTGTACAGTGGTTTTCTTTTTAATGTACCTCTGAATGCATGCACACCAAATTGAATACTTGAGGCTCTTCATAACTGTCAAGTCTTGCTGAGACCATGCTCTGTAGTATATACACATTACACAGTAGATGTGTTCTTTTCTTTTTCTTTTTTTTTTACATACACTCACATCAATGTGTGTGTGTTTTTTTTAGCATGTTTAGATTAACAAGTGATTAAGTAAAATCAAGACAAACAGTTTGCCATGCTTCATTAATTTGACATCATCAGGTCTTTTAATGTTGTGATTAAAAATCTAGTTGAAGAGAGGTGAGACAAAATACGTAATAATTTCTCAATTTCCTGTAAAATCTAATAAGGGGTTAAAGTATTTAAATCAGATTTTAAAGTAGAACAGAAAAAATGTGCCTTGGTTTTTGTGTAAGCAGACTCTACACTGACGATGTACCTATTGTATATTTTTTCATACAAGAAGGTAAAACACGATTTTGGACATGCAGTATACATATGGCAAAGACTCAAGCCACTGCGTGTTTGAACAACACAAACAGAAGTTGAGAGTAAGGACTTTGTACTTTGAAAGCTCTCAGCCAAACTAACATTTACATTTTTAGAAAAGCCATTTTTGTCACAGCAATGCTTGTGGACTCAGGCATGGGACTCAGAAAAACGTTTAACAGTTTATTTACATGTGAAACACACCCAGTGCTACATACAAAAATGTGCAGGAGAGGGAGGGGTCCTTCGGGAAAATCCCCTTCCTCGATCACACACGAGAATATCCTCTTCTCCAGCACACCACTCATGTCAAACCGTCTGGGAAAAAACATGGGCAAGGATGGATCCAGGAAATCTATAAATCACAAAAGAAAGCAATCACTTGCTGGAAACAGACAGTTGGAAAGACTAACGTGACGAGAGCCCGGTAACACTAACAGGAGTCATGCAACAATTCAGCGATGAGAAGCCTCGACCTGCCATCTTAAATAGACCCCAGAATGCCAAGGTAATGAGCTGCAGGTGAGTAATGATTTGCAGATGTGTCGGCCAAAGGCAGGATCCCGCAGTGAGTTCTGCCTTATCATATCATATCATATCATATCATATCATATCATATCATATCATATCAAATTTATTTGCATAGCACATTTAAAGACCAAAGTGTTTTCCAGTAAAACCATGATACAGATAAAATCACAATAAAATATTAATTGCAGATATAAAATGTAAATGCATAGCCTGATGAAAATCACCCTAATTAGCCTTGAATGCCAGGTTAAACAAGTATGCTTTTAGATGTAATTAAAAAAAAATGAATAGAATCTAAAAGGCAAATGTCAAGAGGAACACTATTCCATCATTTGGATGCAGCAGTAGCAAAGGCACGGTCTCCTCTGGTGTTCAGCAGAGACCTACGTTGCACTAAGAGCAGTTGGCCCGATGATCTTTCTGCTCCCTTAAGGCTATACAGACAGAGGAGATCAGCTAAGTAATCAGGTGCTATCTTATTTTGAGTAAGAGAGTTATGTGATAACCAGTCTTTGACATTCAAACAATGAAACAGAGGATGTAATGAAGATGAAACATCCCCAGTCAGCTGGAGGTACATTTGAATATCATCAGCATAGCAATAAAAAGAGACATAAATGTTTTCAAAAATGGACAGGGAGAACAACAGAGGACCCAGCACCGAGCCCTGAGGCACACCACACAGCGAAAATGGGCAGAAGAATAGGAATATTTTAACAGAGAACGACCTCTCAGAAAAATATGATTTAAACCATGAAAGAATGTTTCCTTTAAGGCAGGGGTCCCCAATTCCAGGCCTCAAGGTGTCCTGCAGGTTTTAGACGTGTCCTTGACCCATCACAGCTGTTTTAAATGGATAAATTACTTCAACATGTCTTAAAGTTCTCCAGAGGCCTGGTAATGAACTAATGTGCTTCAGGTGTGTTGACCCAGGGTGAGATCTAAAACCTGCAGGACACTAGCCCTCGAGGCCTGGAATTGGGGACCCCTGCTTTAACGTCTTCTACATGTTCTAACCTTGCCAAAATGATATCATGGTCAACAGTGTCAAAGGCTGAAGTCAGATCTAATAGAACTAAGACTGCAGAGCGCCCAGACTCAGCAATTAGAAGGAGGTCATTGAAAACTCTTAGTAGGGCAGTTTCTGTACTGTGACGCAGTTTAAATCCGGACTGAAATTTATCACTGATACCATTTTTCTCTAAATGGGTCTGCAGTTGCTGAAGCACTATTTTCTCTAAAATCTTTTACATAAAAGGGAGTTTAGAAATTGGCTTGTAATTTGCAAGAGCGTTATGATCAAGGCTGCTTTTCTTGAAAACAGGTTGCACGACTGCATGTTTAAAGAAGCTCTGAACACAGCCAGATAACAGTGAAGAGTTCATTAAAATTAAAATACAGGAACCAATTGTATTCAAAGCATCCCAATGATACGAGAGGGAGTGATGTCATGCAAAGAATTTGAGCTTCTCAGGTTAGTAATTATATCCTTTAAAGTTGAGAATGACACAGGTTCAAAAACCTTGAACATTCGGAAACTGGGCCTTGATTAAGTGAGAGAGAGCAGAAACAAAAAACGAACAAGATGAAAGCCTCGGTCCATCCTCTTGTCAAAGACAGAAATGATTATTTTTGCATTTATTTTACTGTACCAGTTTTAACTATTACCACATTGTATTAAAAGATAAAATCTCTTTGAAGGGTAAGATTCTTTTTTTTTTCCTTTGACTTAAATATTATTTCAAAATTTAGAGGACTGCAAGAAACACACAGGGCCGGCTCTACGCAAGAGGGGGCGTTGCCCTGTGAAACAAACAGGTAGAAGAACGTACTTTCTCCCGTTTGGCTACAGCATGGAACGAGGTGCGTTTAATGTGTCTCTGTTAATGTGAGTTTCCATGAAACCACGGTAATCAGGTATTTATGTTTCTACACTTTTATTTGCTCTGGACTCAACAGTTTCTTCTTTTTATATACATCATGTGATTACAGCCATTTTACTAAAGATTATTAACTTTGTTACTAAAAAGAAAGAGCAATTTGGTGGTCTTGGCCCATGAGAAGTCCATAACAATTAACTTAGATTTGGATGAATCTGTAAGAGTTTATGGAAAGATTAGCAGGAGACTGTTGTTATAGAGTGATTGAGGGGAGAGTGAAGCTGTTCAGTTGCAAATAGAGAGTTCAGTTTCTTGCAAAATAAATAACCTTAAAACAAGACAAAATGTGTTGTGTTCTACAAATTAATTTGAGAATTGTGGGAAAAAACACGGCATTTTATTTTATTACTATGCCAACCTTTTTTTAGTTTTGTAAATATCAGCTGTTTTGAGAGGTCTTATTTTATTCCTACTTTTTTGTAAATTTATTTGAGAATTAGGCCATTTAATTAAGAAAGATTTTATGTTGTTGGTTGAAACAATCTGGTCGGATGTTATACTTTAATCTTTATTTCTATTTTTCAGTTGTATTTATATAGATATATATTCTTGTTTTGTTTTTAACGTGGTCAGGGGGGTTGCGTGCCTCAGTGACCCTAAAAGCTAGATCAGCAGAAGCTTTCAGGTATGAAATCCAAGTTAGCCAGGTCTTAGGGTAGAGGCCTGACAAAGTGCAATCCAATTAAATGACAAAAACAGGTATTCAGAGCACCCCAACCAACCCTCACCCATTTCCTGCCTCCATTGCCACCATGTGCCCCCTTTACAGTTCTCTCTTCCCCCTCATATATACCTTTCTAGAACCGGCCCTGGAAACACAGGTACCAGAATCAAAGCGCATGCTACAGTAGCATTCCAAACATACATAAAGCAGATATCCCATAAGCACTGACATGTTCAGGCCTGCTGCATATAAAATATAAGAGAAGAGAAAAACAAAAGCAAACATGACAGATTTCAAATAGCAGGTAAAGCATTCTAGCCCCAAGGATGCTAGAGGGAAGCTGCATTCATGTCCAAAAGGTAAGATCTTACTTCTAGACAATTGAATACATACATATATTTATCAGCTGAGACAGTGTGGCTGGTGTTATTTTCACCTTATGAGTGTGTCAGTCTGTGTAAGTCATAGCAAATGACAGTCTTCTATACATCCACTGTAGCATGGAGGTAAAAAGCAATTTTGAATATTTTTGTAGGTAGTTTATGTACAGTTATTGTTACAGTTATATATTCATATGAAATACCATAATGGAATTATTTAGTTGTGCAGATAAGATTGAATTGAAGGTCTTTTTAAAAGATATTATTCCTTAAAGCCAGCCTGTAGGGCTGACGTACCAAAAATTGCCGTTCTTTTAATGAGCACATGAAGCGGGTTCCAAAAGTAAATAGATCCCAGTAGAGTGCCATACTAATATGCTCATCGTCTAGTATGAAACTGAGCTTTGTTTTTTGGTTTCTTTAGCTAACCTTTCTGTCGTTACAACTGTATGTCACCAAGTAACAAAACCTGCCTGGCAGGCAGGTTTTGTTACTTACTGATTAGTAGAAATAACACCAGCTGTCTGTCTGTTGTTGCTTGTCCCAGGATCGCTTCTTTTTTTCCATCTTATATAACTTTCCCTCTTTGTATTCTTTGCTTCCTCTAAATACATTTTTTCTTTTAAAGAGTTATGTTTCTGCAGAGGGGTAGTGCTCCCTGAGCCCAAAAGAACCAACATTCCTGCACTTGCTTTGTCCAAGAAATTAAATAAAATATTCACTGTAAGCTTCACTAGCTAAAATTTGTCACTATAGGAGTAATTCATACAAGAAGGTTAATAAACACAAAATGAGTGATCAAAACTGTCATCATGATATTTAGCTTATATTTATTATTAGCAGATTTAGCTCTACTCAGGCCAGTCTCCATGCTTATGGTTCAGTTCAGTCAGTTCTGAATTGTTTTTGTTTTTTTTAAATACTTCAGCAATATTGCTGAAGAGCAGAAAGGCAGTCAGCTCCAAACATGCAGGGTGAGGGCTCATTAAACAGATACAGGTCAAAGTTTTAGCAGAGCGCTCACAACTTTGAGGCATCCACCTATGATGCATTCTTCATGATAACATTTCCCTCCTCATTCCAAGTAAATGAATACTCCAACTGTCACAAATCCCACAGCCAAAATGAATTTTCAGTGTTAAATTTAGCATTAAACTGCAAGCAAACAACCGCTGGAAAAAAAACTGTTTCTTTGTTTCATTTAAATATTCTACTAGGATTTGTACTGTGAAATGGAAACTGCTAGAACTACAAGATAATAGGGTCAGCTAGCAAAAAGCCCTTGTCTGCACCTTTCAGCTTTTGGTCACATTATAGAAACTGGTCCATAATGAACGCAAGCGCAGTCATACAACTGTGCAACACCAAAAATCCCTTTCACATATATTTTTTCTTCATATTAAGTTCAAATCTCTCAAAATACAACTATTAATAGAACTCAGAAAGATCAGGAGTCTCTTAATGAATTGTAACAGTATGTAATGCTGACTTTAATATATACTTACATAACACATGACAATATGTAGATGAGTCATGATCTAACACTAAATAAGCTTGTATTGTGCTCTTCTGTACATTGCACACATGCAACAGTTCACATAGTGGAATAGTTTGTAATAAAGTAGACTTCTTCTGGATGAATCCTTCCTATACGTGAGCTGCTGGACATTTCAACATCTTCGATGTTAATGCTGTGTAAAGTGTTAGAATTAAAATTTCACCACAGATTAGTTGGGGGAAAATGGCAAAGTCCAAAGTCTGAAATGACAACAGGCAACTGTCCCACTGAAAAAACATTAGGTCAAGACTAATAGGTATGTTGATAGATGTTACCCATCCATTTCCTACATTTATCCAGTTCAAGTTTGCAGGAAGGCTGAAGCCTATCGCAGCTGCTGGACTGCAAGAGTCAGTGTATACCCCGGGCAGGTCACCAGTCTTTCACAGGTCAAACACAAAGCGACAGACAGTCATCCATACCTACAGTCAGTTTAGAATCTCCTACTGCATGTCTTTGGACTCCTTGAGAAAGCCAGACTACCTGAAGAGATCCCACACAATAGGATGACATGTGAAATCCACAGAGAAAGGCCTTGGCCAGATGATAGATTTGAACCTAGGTTGTTCTGGTAAGGTAACAGTAACCACTTGACTGCCACTGTGCTTCCCTAGAGTTAGCTATCACTGTCTATTTGCCTGACTTCTGCTGATTCAAGTCACTGAACTAGAGTGCTCCATTTATTTGTTTTTTGGTAAATTCTGGACCATTTATATCGAATAACCTGAAAATAATATTGTTTGCCGAGTACTCCACATTGTCCAGAAAGATTGTGTTTTTGGAATTTACTATTTTCTCTGTAACTTAGCAATAATTAGCATATATCAGTCATATATCTGTCAGTGCGCCCCAGGGCAGCTGTGGCTACAATGTAGCTTGCCATCACCAGTGTGTGAATGTGTGTGAATGTGTGGATGACTGAATGTAGTGTAAAGCACTTCGGGGTTCATAGGGACTAAGTAAAGCGCTATACACATACAGGCCATTTACCATTTATTTATATCTGTGTCTGTACATCATGGATATACAGTTTATGAATACAGCTAGCTAACCAAAACTGCTAGTATGTGCTGATAATGTACCAATTTATTCTGTCATATTGTAACTTCTGTCTTATAAATAACCAACGGATTACACCATGGTAACAACATCCACCTTTTATATAAAGAGTTCTATGAGTTTGACCAATAAGAACCAAATAAAGGGTGCCTGGACGCTCACCTGATGCCCTTGTCTTTTACAGTGTAATATTTTTATAACCCCCTACATAAAGTATCTATCTGGGGTACAAATGTTTTGCTGATGGATGTGATCTGAGAACTCATTGATGTAGCTGCTGTAATCCCATCCCAAGACTGTCTTCTGTCATTTGTTCGTTAAACTGAAACTATGGGACACATAAAATGTGCCCTCTAACTCACAGTGTGGTCAGATTACAGGCTGAAGATCATTTTTCTGTTCACATACCTCAACAAGCATTGACCATTCTATTAATGAATCATTCATGTGGGTTAAATGATATGAGTCAAACATGAAAAGCATGAGCAATTTCTTCAGGGCCTTTATGAACAGTCATTCATCTTTCATGTGGGTAAACGTAAGTGAGTGGTTATCAAGGTTGAAGGGCAGTGAAGCAGAGAAAAAAGAAAAGAAAAGGAAGAGAGGTAAGAGAAACTGAATCAGAATTTAGGTCACTGATGTTTGTTATAAATGAAACATTTCAAACCACAAAACAGGATACATTTAACACTATTAAAAGTAATGGTTTACTGAAAACACAAGTTACAAATTGACCGTGATGATGCATTAATAATCCACATACCAAAGAATACATATGTGCTTAATTAAACCACTAGAAAGAGAAGTTTGATGAAAAGAAGATGAAAACTCTTTGTGCAAACTTGTCAACCCAGTAAGTCAAGGACTGACAAGTAAGGACTATTATAATCGACAAATTGATGAATATTTGCAGGAACCTACCCACCTATCAACGTGCTATGTAAAATCTGAAGGGATTGACAGCAGCAGCAGCAAAACTCAAGGACAAACCAGAACCAGCACCAGTGACAACAGATATGAATATTAAGTCAGACACAGCATGGACTGAGTAATTGCATTGTAAGTGGGTTGCAAAGCAGCTTGCTTCCACTTTTTTTAAAAATGTGACTCTAAGGAGATGTGCCTGGGTGTCCTTTTCTGCTGAGGTAAACCAGTTATAGTTTTGTACTTTTGCATGTATTTTTGTTTTATTTTTTTATTAGAAGGTTTGTGTATCGTGCTTGTGTGTTTTACCCATGTGAAATGACAAAGAGACTTTTATTTGGCCACTGAATTTACCAACTGGTGAGTAAACAGAGATAACGGACTTGAACAAAGCAAATGGTGTTTGAGCCATTTGAGTCACCGGTTCCAAGGTATTTATAAGTAACTAAAACTAAACTAATGTTTATAACTAGATGTGAAAATACATTTTAGACAACTAAAATGACAAATAAAAATTAGACTATACAAATAAACAAATGAATAAACTAAAACACAAATGTAGAGAAAACAACCTCAGTTCTAATATCTGTTAGTTTTATTGTATTTTACATGTTTTTCAACCAGTCTGGTGACACATTCATTGATGTGTTTATTGCCATTAGAGATGTCCACACGACCGAGTCAGTTGATTTTAAAAACTTTTTAATTGTACTGATTATCTAAAATCTTGCCTTTGACATATATCCTCCATATAATCAGTGTTGGTCAAGTTACTTGAAAATAGTAATTATTTACTTTTTTACTTACTTTTTTTTTTAAACGTGACACAAGCTGAATACTTTATAAAGCAGACCTTTCAGCCTAATTCTATTTTTTCTGCATTATTTTTTCATTATATAAAATTAAATCTAATGAAAGAATGAATGAGTTGATTTTTAAAACTTGTGTTATTAGTTTTAATCTTTATGTTATTTTATGCACATTGCAGTAAGTAAAAATTACATTACATACAACAGTCTTTGACTTCAAGAAATTTGTTTAACATTTAAACCTATTTTTTGCAGATTCCAGCATATAAAATAAAATAATTGTTTGTGTTTAAATGTACTCTTTCAAATAGATGAGAGTAAAACACAACAAAAATGAACAAAATCACAGATTCAGCAGCACTAAGTCCTGTCACTGTCAAGTCTATTTTCACCTGTCTAGCAGGATTGGGGCCGGTGGAGGTTTGCGCGGTGCCACAGCGTTCAGTGGGGGGAGTTGCTCGGTGCTGATAAGATTTGAAGTTTCATTTTTCACTGTTGAAAGAAGTTTTCTTCCCACGCTGAGTGGATAGAAGATACTAATGTTTTTTGTCAAGTTTTTGCAGAATCAAACTCAAAGTAATGTCAGTACTTCAGAGCTTTAAACGCTGCATAGTCGTCCTCTCTCCTGCACTCCATATACTCCATTGTTGATCTACACGCGTCTGTTGCTGCCACAGACGTCGCACACGCTTACATCATTGTCATGAGACACTCTCACAAACAAAATTACGGTTTAGTAATGCAGTAACGCAGCGTGCTTACGGAAAAGTAACAGCAATCTAATTATTTTTTTGCAATAGTAATAATAATAGTAATCTATCCAGGGCCTTTCTCTTTACAGTTTACATGTTCTCTCTATGTTTGCATGGCTCCGGCTTCCTCCCACAGTCCAAAGACATGCAGTTAGTGGGGTTATGTGGCTAGGCTTAACCATGGGCTTAGCCTTGGACCTGTGTTGTGAACCACAAGGGGAGAACCAGAATTAAGTTACAACATTTCACCACACAAAAGAAAATATGTTTAGAAAATTTGGTGTTATATCCAGAATGCCATAACCAGAATTGGCAAAGACTGAAAATATAAACAAGGACATGTCTATCAAGGATATCTGATAGTTATATTTTGTATTTTTGGGAATTTTTCAGTAGACTGTACCAACACCTGGGTAAATTCAGTATTGGTTACCACTTGGATAAAGTTAATTGAAAACTTCAACTTACTCTGGAATTGTAAAGGTCAATTTATGTCTGACAGGGTTCATCCCAGCATTACTGGATTCAAACAGACTCGTACTCATGTAGTGCTTTTTCTACTCTAATTGAGCACTCAAAGCACCTCTTATTACAAGTGTCATTCATCAAGTCTTATACTAGTACTTTTGGGTATACTTAAGCACCTTATTTAACATTCACACATCGATGGATGCATGCTACTACCAGGAAGCTGAACTGACTCTCAATCTCCTGAGTCACAGTTATCCCAAGATGTTTGCTGCCAATCTACATTTTGCTTGTGGAACATCTTATTCTGACAAAAGTCTCTGGGTAAGCAGCAAGGGCAGAGACACACACACAGACTGACAGTGTATGAGCCTCCCTGTTCACCCGACTCATTACCCAAAGCTTCCAGACTGTGTTCTTGTTACAACCAGGCCCAGCCACCCCATCTCCCCCTCCAGCTCGCTCACTGATCAAGGTTCTGGTCAAAGTCGCCACATTAAAGCTGTGCCAAATTGAAGATATATTACACAGCATCAGTCACACACATTACCACTTTGATGATTGTTACAGATGGGACAGGAAGCATACCACTTCTCTAAATATGGCCATGTCACCAGCTGTATCCTAAACAGCTGGTGACAAAAACATTACAATAGAAAAGCAAGTGTACTCCTCTAATCTAAAAACTCCTGCTATATTTTTTAAGTCATTTTTCTAATAACCCCAATTTTGCTTTATTATACACCCAAGTCTGTGGCTGGAAAGTCTTCCCTAATTAATGATTTTATTACCAACTGAAACCTGCTATTTAAGTGAAAATAACAGGGGTTGCAGTTATTATTAAAACAGCTCTTCCAAGAGGCAAGAAAGGAGGAGGAATAGGCAATGTATACACTGTAAAGAGCTGTCATATGGAACATTTGTCTCTTTTGAACATGGTGCGCTTTTTACTTAGATCCTCTTGCTGCTTGCTGAACAGCTTTACAAACATCTACAGACCACAAAATAGAATGCAACCTTGTTTGAAGAGTTACTAAACTGCTTGTTAAGAGACTGAAAACTTAATATTACTGGTTAAATCGTTTTCAGTGTCAGAGCTGGGTTCATATTCATGCTTAATGTAAATGTATTTCTCAAAAAGACATAAATGAGGAAGGGAAAAAACAACAGGATAGTACACATTCACAACAATCAAATAATGATAAGCTTAAGTCACTAACATGCATAGGCTTCAGAAGTAAACACATATGGTGCATCCTAAGGGCTGCTATGGGCCCTCAGTGAAGCAGAACCCACAGTATGGAAGTATAATCAGCACCGGCTAACTGATATGCCCAACACTGTGATGTGGTGATGCAACATATAGAAAGTGCTTCAGCAAGCTATAAGGTAACAGGAAAAACAAAAGGAAAGTTGAAATAGAATTTATAAAAATGTACAAATTAGCAGGAAAACATGTATGACAGACTCCATGATGCAGATTTGCAAATCTGATCATAATAAAATACAAAGTCCCCAAAACAAAAGTCTGAGAGGAAGACTTGGCAGAAAGCAACTAAGTGGATTCATCACAGTTCCAAGACATTGTTCCAGTCCATTGCTACTTCACCCTCTCCAGCATTCAGGTCCTAAGGACTTCTGCCCTATAACGCAGACTTCTGGGACTAAATTTCACATAGACCAAAAAAGTAGAAAAGGGGGAAATGGGGCTACTTTTCTTCTTTCTTTTCACTCTGCCAAAAAAAAAGTTTTAACTCCTTAAATTTTTTAAAGCTGCTACTAGAAATCTAGTTTGGAGTTGTTCTTATCAGTAAGAAAGAAGAAAGAGGAAAAGGGAAAGTGGAAGAAGGAAAGAACTGGGAGCACTCTGTGCATCCTGATGATGCTCAATATATTACCAGCCATACATCTGGCATGTGGCCTCTTGAGTATGCAGAACAAATTAGTGAAGAACGAAATGTACCTAAGGCAAATTCAAAGTGTGGAAAGGCCTGACACGGTTTGGTACAGCCAAGCAGTATTAAGCATGCTGTCAAATTTACCCCCCTATACAATTATATTAGAATGTTCCAGATTTCTGCAAAATCTGAAAGGAAGGAAAGCTGATGAACATTGTAAACATACAAATATAGCTAAAAAACTCCAGTGTAAACTTTGGCCTGAATGCCAAGGGTCATATCTTTATAGCCTACTAAGCAAAGGACATATTTTGGGTTCTTTTTTTTATTTTTAATACATTTACAAACATATTAGGCAAAATATTGTTGTTTGTTTGTTTTTGTCATTTTGGGATATTGTGTTTAAAATTTTAAAATAAAAAATAAACATAATCCATTTTGGAATAACACTGTAACACAACAAAATGTGGAACATGTGAAGTGGTGTGAACACTTACCGATGAACTCTAGGAGACTACAGAGTGAGTGAAAGTGTTGATATTGACAAGGTCATCAGACCTAAAACCACTCAGTCAGTGCCATGGAAAGAGTCTTGTAGCATGTCTACGGTTTGGGCAGACGTCATCTTGACACTCGTAATCATTGATACGGATGTTTTCAGTCTATGACGGTACTTGGGAATAAGGAATATAGTGTCAGTATCAGACTCACTAATTGGCACTCTCATGATATCCCTCAGGCATACCACAGAATGAGCAGCAATTCCTGTGGATTGTACATAGATGACTCAGCATGTCATAAGCCGACCAGTACATCTGCTAAATGAGCTAATAAATTATGGCATCCAACCAATTTTTAGACTTCTTTTTAGAGTGATCTCATGGTTAGGATCAGACACACTGGGACTCCATGATCAGACTAAACCATTTTAAAACTAAGATGTCAACACGCTAAAAAAGCGTGCTCTGGTCTGATGAATACAGTGACTGGTCCAACTAGTACAGGCTTTCATTGGGCCTGAGAATTTTGCAGTACACTGGACAGCAAGTTAAGAACATAAATTTCAGATTTTTTCATATAAGTACTTATCGTGTAAAGCTAGAAACCATAAGATGATAAATGTTTTCATCCTCTAATCTTTGATATCATTCAAAGCACAGTACAAAATGAACTGGAAACAACTGTTAAGTGACTCTGATAGGATCCAGGAAGCTTCTGTGCTTAATGGTGCATTTTTTTCATTTAAGAATTGATGGCACTGTAATGGCATATTAAATTCACATATAAATACTGTTCAGGTTGGTATCCATTTATTATCACAAAGTTGCTTCAAGATGTGTTAGACAAATGAGCTTTCTCTTCTTCTGTTTTTTACTCACACTAACAGAATAATAGAGTTCATACAAAACAAAATCTATTTTGGAGGCCGTTGATCCTCGATATGTACACTGACTCAAAGGTTTCTGTTAAAGGGGACTGACACATCATGTTCAGTTTTAGATAAGAAGAATGTTGTGCTGACACTTCTGTGCAGTAATTGAGTTTCCAAAATTGATTGCATTATGAGATGGGGTGACTATTGTCAAATACATTTCAATCACAAAAATTAGGTCATTTTGATCAGAGTTGTAGCAGCAGTGAAAAGGCAGAAATCAAATGTTCTATTAAAGGTGGTGAAATGACAAATGAGGCTGTACAAAGGACAAAAAAATCCCTTTTAATATTTCAAAAAAATACTATAGAAAGCTAGCCTAAGACAAGTCAGGCAGAGTTTTAAATGTGTAAAAATTTTCTTTTAAATGAAAACAGCACACTTCTGTTAAGTGGCTGCTGCAATTATTGGAAACATATTTTGCAACAAAACATGCAAAACCATATATATCAATGCAGTCATTGTTGAACACACACACACAAAACAGTTTCAAAAACAACTAAAGAACCACTGAAGCAGCAGTCCAATACTGTGGTCTGCACATGTAAGGAAGCAGTCATGGACTCCACATTAGCATTTTGGCTGCTGGTAGCTGAACTTTGTTACCAAGCTAAATCCAATAAGTGATGGGTACAACATGTAAACACACACATTCCCACAGAACTAGTAGTTATACAAAGTAACACATTGCTTTGTGCTAGTTTCACTGAGCAAAAACCGAAGCACAGGGCTACAGTGTTTTGATTTATAACACCTATAAATGATGTATAAAACCCATACACCAAAGTCCTTTATGCAGGGGGATCAGTTGTAACATAAACAAACTTTTCCAAGCTTTTAACAGGGATTTGGTGATTTACTTGCTTTTACAACTGTTTTGGCAAAAATGGTTTTAGTCTTAAATTGGCTTGGGGCCTCATACTACGTACAACATACTACAACATTTGAAATAAAATAGCTGTAGCACAATAGGGGAAAAAACAAACTATCAAATACATATTTGAACACCAGGACCTAGAAACTTTCACAGGATCAGTACTGGACTACATCAAGTTCTGTACTGCAAATGTGACTGTGGACAAAAGCATTCGGGTTTTCCCAAACCAAAAACCCTGGATGACCAGCGAGGTCCGCTCACTCCTCAAAGCCTGCGATGCCGCCTTAAGGTCAGGTGACAGAGCTCTGTACAGGGCTGCTCGAGCTGACCTGAAAAGGGGGATTAAAAAAGCCAAGTCAGACCACAAAAGAAACATCGAGTCCCACCTGTCCAGCAACAACACACGGGAGATGTGGCAGGGCATGCAAGACATCATCAACCACAGAGGCAGCACTGCGAAAACAGAAAACCTGAGTGTGCAGCTGGCAGAGGAAATAAACAGCTTCTTCGCCCGCTTTGAAACACCACAACAGCAGCACTCATCTGCCTCAGCCCTGCTCCCATCCTCATCCTCACCCTCACCTGGTTCCTGCACCGCTCCACTCACTGTAACGGAGCACGATGTCAGACGTG
>VUQR01007857.1:0-13229 GCA_015108515.1 Hemichromis elongatus | reverse complement strand
CACACACACACACACACACACACACACACACACACACACACACACACACACACACACACACTCCTCCCCCTCTGGAAACCTGTTCTAGAGGGAGTGACTTGATCCAGGCGGCGTCCAATTATATGGAAGCAGCACTTATTCCACTTTATTCCAGGCTACAGTTGAGTGGCTTGAAGCCTTCAGAGACACACAGACTTGTAGCATAAAGGCAGAGCAACAGACAGAGAGACGGTACCCATGTGACATGTGCACAGAAAGCTGAAGACAAAGGTAGAAATCTCTACCACACCAAGTCAGGTTGCGCGGAGAGGAGACGGAGGATGCTCCCAAACAAACCCACGAGAGGCTCCTTTTTTTCTCTCATCTGGAAATGTACGGCTTCACATGAATGATTCATGAGAGCCTGTTTTTATTTCTAAAGGAGTAAATAGACTATGTTTCACTAGCCAATCTGCCAAAACACGCCAGTAGAGCTGGGAACAGCGCCTGGAGAAAAATCTGAAGTCAATTAATTTGGGGGGAGTTTGATAAGAATTCTGGACCTCGTCTGTCAAGGATCAACTGTTGCTGCAGCCGGAGCGCGAACAGAGGCATTCTCCAAGTGTGTCTGGCTTATTTTAGTGGATGTTTTACCCGTCACTCGGTTGTGCATCCAGCCACACAGCCAGTGTTGTGCAATTAACATGGAAGAGAGACTGATACTGCTTTTGATGCCTTGGATACACCTTCATCTGTCCTGATGTGATGCCACATTGTTGCGCTGAGGAGAATGATAATATGCCACACAGCTGCTGATAATCCCTGTGTGTGAAACTGTACAAATACATCTTTTTACCCCCCGTTTGGACAGTTTGGGCATTTTCACTCACTGTCACGTCAACATCGACACGCGTTTTGTTACTGTGACCTTGCCCGGCTTTGACATCTATTCAGCGGGAGATCATGCTGATGATGATGGAGAACAGCGGCGTGGATGTGCATCAGGTTGACATCGATTCGGAATTTGAGCCTCACGCTCGGCCGCCGTCTTGCACCTGGCCGCTGCCGTGTCCGGAAGACTTCCCCGGGGGAGAGGAGGCGAGCCGAGGTTTGGCCCTGGCAGCGGTCAAAGTGGAGCAGTACAATGTGCCGGCGTGCCGGGGCGAGAGGAAAGGCGGCGCGCCGGCGGAGATCAAGCATCCGGCCGGCGCCCCGGCCCCGGTCGTGGTCGCTCCCGCCTGCATGTCAGGGGCTGCCCTCGACGTGGCTGGCCAGCTACGCAAAGCCAAGTCCTCCCGACGGAACGCGTGGGGAAACCTGTCGTATGCAGATCTCATCACCCGTGCCATCGAGAGCGCCCCGGAGAAGAGGCTCACCCTGTCCCAGATATATGACTGGATGGTTCGCTTTGTTCCTTATTTTAAAGATAAAGGCGACAGCAACAGTTCAGCCGGGTGGAAGGTAGGCCACATGAAAGAATGTTCTGACACCACACAGCGAAGGTTTCAGTGCAACACTAGCCTACACTATGTTTAGCCTCAAGCTGTGTCTGCAGCACACCCCCTTTCCTGCATATCTGAAAGCCACATAATTGACCCTTGGTTCCAGCAATTTATGTCAGTGGCGTGTCCTCGTGTCACTCCACAGTACAGTGTGTGAGCAGGGGCAAAGAGCGTGGCTGGATAAGGGTTCACTGGGTTCACTGCATTTAGGAATTCCAGCGTGTGCAACATGGAGAAGCCACACGGAGCCCTCTTCACGGTTCCTGCTGGGCAGGCGAGCCGTGACGCATTCGCGCTTGTATTTCCCCCACGATGTCGGGTCACATCTGGGACATAATGAGCCTCCTGTCCGATTCACCTGCGCCGTCGTTTGCGTGACGGGGATAAACCCTTTGGAGCCACCCCGCCGCTTTCTATCCATTGCGCGCACGCCGAGTTACGCACAGGCTGTGGGAAAGCATGGCACAAGGCGAGGGGCTTAAAGGGTAATAACAAGAGATGATGACAGTGGGTGTCACAGCAAACAGATGTAACTACAGATTATCATTTAAATTAATACGAGAGTAATCTCATAGACTGGTAGCAGTAATCTACTTAAGATTATCACCTATCCTGTGTTAGGATTACTAGTCCTTTGTTTCCACGCCTCACACTGTGGCTTTCCTTCATACTGTTTGACAAAGTTGAGCGTCATTCTGTTTCTTGTATTTACAAACCAACAAAAGACCGTCATTGCACACTGACATTAAACCATTAAAGCATACTTGTCAAACGTGGCCAAAGTTGGCTTCAAGTTAAAACACCAAGCTGCATTTTATCGTAAATAACAAAAACATTTGAATCATTAGAGACCTGATTTGCTCTGTCTCCACTTGTGTTTTATGGTCTCAGTGGGAGTTTCCTCAGTGGGATGCAAGGGTCAGTGCTGCAATTAATGAGCGTTTTAAAAAGTGAAACACACTATTAACTGTAACAGAACAGGGACAAATCCTCGGGTTCGCCCTGAAAAGACACGATGCCTTTATTAAACATAATGGCAGTCTTAAAGATGCATTTAGTATTTCCCCTCCACGAAAAGACTGCGGACTCAAAATACAGATATAGACAAAGACAGCGGAGGTTTATATTGTGAATCAAAGAGTTTATAATAAAACTACAGAGGATGAGACGTACAGACTGTTTTTCTGTCATCGTTATGGCTCAAACTGAAAACATCTCTACTCTGTACATGCTGACTTTACTGTTACACAGCTCAAACCAACCCAGGACCAGAAAATTCTGATGACATCACTATGACATCATCAAAATGCTTTCTTTGTAAACTTTAAAGCCTCCTTCAGAGCTGCAGTAAATATTATACAACTGCTTTTAGGGACTGAACAATGTTCCCCATAACATGTTGGTGTACAGTCTTGTTTATAACAGGTGGAGTGGCCAGCGTAAATCTGGATGCTTTTTAAAGCAGCCGTTTGTTGCCATGGTGTTGTTGCTTCACTGGGTCACCCCGGGGATACTGTATCAAGCATGCAGAAGAGGAAACAGGGACATAGTGGAATTAATCTGTGTGTGACACTTATCCTGCCACTTTATCCTACTCTTACAATGTTTTTTGAGCATCTTTCTTTCATTTCTCTTACACTTTCCTCCAAGCTTCAACTCTATACCAGCTGAAAGTTGAACATAACTGAGTTGCAGATTCATCTGTGTTAAAATGTGAAAGAACAAAAACAAACAAACGAAAACAAATGGAAAGAAAACAAAACTGGATGTAACGAAGGGGTTTAAATCCCTGGGTCTTGTTTTTGTTGATGACCGGGGATGCTCAGCTTGATCCCTGGATGACCTCCATTGAAGCTTTGTTTGGAGGTTCTGATTGGCTGGTGTGGCAAGATAGGTGATTGGTGCAGAGAGGGACTTCAAGTCCTGTGTGAAAACAACAGCTTAAATCAATCACAATAAGACTCATCAACAAAAGAAAGAGAGTAAGAGAGAGAGAGACATGCAGACGGCACTGTAAAGGTTGGTTCTCTTCAATGAAATTTAAAACACGGTGTGTATTATAGGTATATAACACATAAAAACATATGCACACACTGACATTTCAGTAGTGTACACCCTCGCACTGAGGGGTGGGGAGTATATGACTGGCTGGATGAATGGGACGAGTAGGAAGGAAATAAGATCCAATCAAAGTCTTGCTACTAAAAGAAGTCTTTAAGAGCCGTTGTGTAATCGCGTCTGAGAACTGCTGCTCAGTCCTGCCACAGGGCTGTGTCCCAATACTTAGGCCAGCAGCTTCTCGTGCACCCTTTAGACAAACACTGTTGAGGTGTCACTCACTTGTTTCAGTGTGAAGTGCCAAGGCTACAGCAGCCAATCACATTCTTTCACACACCGCTTGTCTCAAATGATATGTATATGGATTTCTTTGATTGTGGTCGCACACACACACACACACACGCGTGCACACACACAGTGTGTGTGTGTGTGTGGGGGGGGTGTTCTGTCTCACTCACACACACACACACACACACACTGTTATGTTCATTTCACAAGTGGCTCTGCGTGGGAATGGATGTGCTGAGCTGTGGCCTGTCTGCAGGCTGTGCTGCACACAGATTGGGCAGCAGGCAGGCAGGTAGGCAGAAACGATCTGACACTACCTGAAGGCTTCATGAAGAAGCATGTTAGAGGTTCATTGTGGGTGTACGCCTGTGGTAATCAGGCTGCAATAAAATGACATGAACACAAGACAAGCAGCAATTTATTAGGCATTAATTCTTGTTTTCATGAGAGATTGTTTATAGTGTTTCTTTCTGTTGGTATATTCAACACTAGAACAATCGTAGAGTTTCATCTTATTATTGCATTCAGTTTAGGGGATGCATGTTTTCCCAGCTATCTACACATGAATGGACCATCCTGGCAGACCAAACGTATTTAGAACAGATCTGAACCTGATGAGATACGTTATAAAAACCCTGACAAAGTTTCACCAAAGCGAGCCAGGTTGCGCAGAATAACTAGTACTAGGACTAGTTCATTGAAGTGGAATAAAGTTATATTTATGCTTTTCATGCTAGAACAAGCTACAAGTCCTCTGAACTCAAACTAAATAAACAAACAAGCATCTGTTGACCTGAGTGTAAAAGCTCTGCAAAACACCTGAATCCACGAGTACCATGTATTTTAGAAGTCCAAGCATCAGGTTTGTTTACCATACCAGCAGGTTCAGTGTGCTTGAGCACGCGGTTGTTTCCAGTTTTATGGCTGAAAATATATATTAAAAATAATCACTTGCAGCCCACGCCCACAACACAAAACTAAATCTGTCAGCAGTGCTGAAAATGAACACTGTGTTTGATAAAACGAGGCATTGCTTTAGACTGTACAGGTGTAAGCAATAAAGTAGCTCACCATGGTGTCATCCCATCTAAAAGCATGTAGACAGGAGGATTATTAGGCAAGGGTGAATTTTAGGGCTCATTAAAGTGACCTTCCAGTAACACAGATTAAATTGAAAAACTTTGACACAGTGATGTATGACAGAACAGAACCTTAGGCCTTGATAATGACGTTTCTACTCCTACAGACACGTGAAAAGGAAGCATAGAATCTGTCTTCTGGTGTGCTTTTCCATGTGCTGGAAAGGAGTCTTAATCCAAAACGATGTCCATCTTAAAACAGCCAAGCTGACTTTAGATTAGCTTAACATCTGTGTCCCCGATTACAGAGAGCAAAGGGGAATCTTTACCACTAATATGGATCTAGTCTACATCATAAAGCACTTCACCTTTTACTGCCCAGGCTGATGAGCGTCACCTCGTTCTGGTGAGATTCCACTCGTGGGTGATAGAGAAGGAAGCCAAGGTGACGACATGAGAAAGAGAAAGCAAACACGAGAGAGGGAGACATTGTGAAGAATAAGGTATTATTTGTCTTGCCAATAAAACGTTTTTTTTTTAACTGGATTCCATATTGAGTGGGAGAGGAAGAGAGAGGTGGAAAGAGAAAAGATAGAGCGAGTGCGTGAGTGGTGCTGATGGCCCCTGCTGCTGAGCACATTGATAGCAGCCTTAATGCCTGTGATGCTCCAGTGCCAGCCCAGACAGAGGGGAATTGGTTGGAGATGGTGAAACAAGCTTAGAGGGTTCCCCGTGCCAGCCGGCCTGGCGCTAGCTCAACAGAAAGCCCTCTGCACCACTACACAGTTATTGTTATTATCACAAAGGCACAGCAGAAGGAGAGGCAGCTCTGGAGTTGGCAGGCCTGGGGCTGGGTTAACTGGGGGCGGGGAACAAGAAGAGGAATTTGGAAGGCGAGGGGGGGTTGGTGGTTGAGGCTGAGACTGTGGTAAAACTCATCTGATCTTTCTTGTGAATGGAGAGAAAACTGTTGGGAAGAGCTGGTGAGGGCTTGAATGTGGAGACAGATTTTGGTCCGAGGGGATCAGCTGCCTTGTCAGCTTCTACAAAAGGCATCTGAGTAGATGTCGCTTCAATCTGGAGAAGGACTGGGATGTAAACAAGCAGCACCAGCAGTGGAGGCGGGGTGTTCACTGCTTAAATGAGTCATAGTGGTTGGAATAGCACATAATATTCTTGCTCTCAGCCCTCACACTTCAATCAGCTGGAATGAATTGTTAAGGAACTCTCTTCAGACAGAAATTCCAGAGAGAAAACAGAGTCCAGACACGGAACCGTCAGTGAGGCAGGCGGTTCTTGGGAATCGTGCCCGGTGGTGTCGTAAAATGCCGACCTAGTACACATTCCCTCTGTGTTGTCTACCAGACCTCACGGCTTCAAAATGTTCCAGTTCCAGTTTCAGATGATGAGCAGAGGCCTAGTCAGACAACACTCAGTCCGATAGCATCAGCATGTAAAGTCGTGGCATTGCTAGCCCGAGAGAGTTTACTCACTTTAGCTGCTTTCATCAACTCTGCTGTGTTGTTGAAATGTGCTTTTATATGATCATCTGCTGCTGCCATTGTTTTCAGTTTACGTGTTCTCATGATTTTTCTGACCATTTTCCCCTTCCCGATGGTGATCTGCTGGTTTCCATCTGTTCAATGATGTGAAAGTCAGTCGCATAGTTTACACATGGGCCTCATGCAAAGCTTCTCCTGCAGGTTACAAGTAAGATTTTAGCTTTGTAAAGCCATTCATTTCCATACGTCATCAAGTGCTGATAACATAGTTAATGCAGGACAGACATTTCAGGTCACTCCTTAATTAAAATGCATATAATAATAATAATAATGATAATAATGGTGACTTGAGTCAATAAAAAGTACTAAAATTCAGTTGAACGTGTTCATTTAAATAGATATAAATTTACCCTGATTGTTACTTGGTGAAGTGCGTCCACGAGAATAAAGTTAAATAAATAACTTTAGACTGGAAAAGATAAGGCATCTTCACATTTATGATATCTAGCACTCCAGACAGCTTTTAATGTCTTTTGTATTATCATAAGGCCAGTAGTCGTCTGGCCTCATGACCTGTTACAAAAATGGGCGCTTGTCATGTAAAATAAACCACTGGTTTTTCAATAGCACACAACAGCAATGGCTGTGTGGATGGCAGCAAAATCAGAAGACAACAAGAACAATGTTACTCTTTAAATGTTACTTGCATGAATCGAATGTTCAGATCCAGAAGGAGATCTGTAGCTGGATGAGTTTGTGAAATTTTGCAAACACCAAGACAATGTGCCTCATTTAGTAACACGTGTGTGGGAACATTCTTACCTGTGCGTGATCACTGTTAGATTTATCACGCGTGCATGCTGAAAAATGTGGTCCTTTTGTGGCGTGAAAAGAGCGGTGATGGAAAAATGAAGAGAGGAGGCTTCACCACTACAGTAAACACAGGACAGAATCACACTGGAGAGACATAAATACCAGTGTTTGAGGTCCACGGAGGAGGGGCCACTTTTCAAAGTGTTTCCAGGGTGCTGATCCGTTTAAATAAATAAATAATAATAAATAAAAAAATAGAATTTGATATGAAAAATGACAGGCAGACTACAAGAAAAGATGAAAGCAGGTGAAGGACAACAAAATGAAAACCGCCCTCCTCATCCTCAGCCAAAAAACGAGTTTATCAGTGAAGACGACAGACGTGATTTTAATAAATATCACAAAAGAAATATTTAGATTAAAATGCTAAAACATCTTTCATCTTTTCCTTTTGTGTTTATATTAATACACAAAATTTCATTGGTTTTCTTTTTTAATTGTTTTAAATTTGTGATTGTGGGCATGTGTCTCATGATGATTCGGAAAGCTGTAAACAATGACCAAAATGCAACAACAACAACAACAACAATAGTAATAAAAATGATTAGTAGTAATGCAGTAGTAGTGGTTGTTCTAGTAGTAGTATTCGTTTTAAAAATGTATTTCAATGTTCAGCCTTTATGTGGTCATCAGGACTTGACTTCAGATTTTTGTAATTCCTACATTTCATACAAAACAATTAAGCCAGTGATGTGTGTGTGTGTAAAACATTGACATGTGTGATTGATACACAGATTTGTGTATATGCACTGTTAGTAAACGGTTTCTTTTATTTCTATTTGATGTATTTGTGAGATATAAATACAAAACATCCAACTTTGGTGAAGAATCCTACCGAAGGCTCCGTGGATCCAGATCCTGACTCACTTCAGTCCTTTGTAGGATGGGCCAAAGCGTTTTTTAGGAACGATCGGTTGCATAACCTTCTCGGTGAAAGTAAAAACGGAAAGGAAAGTGTGACGTGAAGAGATTTATATTAAGATGCTAAAACATTCACTGCACTATGAAAATGACAGGAAATTTCTATCCAGTCGATGAATACCTCATAATTACTTTAAAAACTAAAAGCAATTTTACACTTTTAGGTTTAGCATCTTAGCGAACCACAGTACAGGGTGCTAGTGTGCAGTCAGTCATCCTAATAACAACAGTCTATCAGTTCACAGCAGCATCAAACTGATTACAATCCCACTGGAATCACAGAGAAAATGTTATAATGTAATCACGCATCTAAAATTGAACTAAATTTTAATGTGATTAATGAGAGAATTGCCTCATAAAGTATTCACCCCAACTTTCTGCATATTGTACTCATTATACTATGCACCAATTTTAATAAATCATTATGCACTCAGTTTATAAGAGCTTTTGATGCTTCATAATGCCTTACGAGGACCACTCCAAGTAATGCGTTGCCCTTATTTTCTTTGCAAATGGGATTAGTTTTGAGTTCCTGCACATGCTGAAATGGATTTAATAGAGGTTTGTATGGATCTGAAGATTCTGTGTGTGTACATGTGTGCATCTGCTGTTGTTGTGGTGTGGCTGGGGCTGATGGGAGTCCAGGTCCAGGGGGTACAGCTCTAGTTAATAATTCAGATGAGGCTCATTATCAAGGCAGCACAGATCTCTCTCTGATTCCACCTTAATTGCAGGCAGGATGTGCCTCTCAGACACTCTCAAAGTCACTCCCCCTCCTGTCTGCACTGCCACACACTGATGCACACACGCCTACAGACCTCCACCGGTTCTCTCCCAGACCTCCCTGTTGCAGCAGGTCCCCTCAGTGGGATCAGACCTGGATCTCTGCGTAATGACATGAACGTGCATTTGGAGATGAGCAGATAAGTCTCGCTCTCGCCTTTGTTCTGTCACAGAGCATCGACTCAGAGGCCAGTCGTGTGCTCCTCTTATGAGTCAGTTACATTTTTAATCAGATCTTGGTGAAGGCTTTCTCCTGTTCGAGGGCTCGGCAAACTAAGATTGATGGGAGGTAATCAGTTGGAGGACGGCGGGCTTGTGATTAATACTGCTGGAGAGTGAAGCTCTCAGCACCACAGAGGAGAACTTGGATCACAGCGTTTCGACCACAGATTTCTAGAAGAGCTAAAGTGTGGCGGGCAAGCAAAAGCATTTCAGTTCTACCAGACGTACGGGGCATTTGAATAAGAGACTGGAAACTCACCATAGGTCAGTTTCAATTCAGTCACACAGAACACATTTGGTCTGGTTCTTATATGGTGCTTTTCTACTCTACCGAGTGCTTTATACAACCTGCCTCATTCACACAAGCACTTTTTTTCTACATGAGCGTTTTCTATCCACATTTATACGCCAATGGAGGCACCAAGAGCGAGTCAGGAGGACTTATGGGAAATTAGAAAACTGCCAAACCAAGCCAATCGAAAAATGGCTGAAAACTCAACAAGTTTTAATAATTACATTTAGGACAGAGCTCGCAGGTCCAACACATACCTGCACTGAAGCACAACATTTACTGCAACAGTTCTGAAAACAAGCTAAAAAGTCATAATAAATGATGTAATGTATCCATTGGGTAAACAATACGCATAATGTGCTCTTCTTAATGGGTGTACTGACAAAAATAGGCTAGAATGCAGACCGACCTGGAGAACATATGCTGTAGTGATTCAATCCCCTGACCCGTCGCTTCAAAACCACTTTTATACAAACTCACATTAGTTAGCTATAAAAAGCATCTTGGCTAAATTTAAACATGCCTACTATCCTCCTAAAGAATGTACAATCGATACATGTCACATGACGATGCCGCTTACATCTCGTTGTTTTGACTCCTCAGGATTGTGATCATTTAACATTAGAGTAGCTGAACTCTGTTCATTACTCAGTGCTTTATGAAAAACATCTCGACGTTTGTCTGCTATTGGTCTGAACAAAAGAAATGACATCAGTTATTACTGTGTGAGTTCTTCTTAACCCCTACGCAATAAAAAAGCAGTTTGGGTCAACCTGCCAAACAGGCTCTGACTGAGAGCAGGTGGCTGGTCTCCTGTGTGCCTGAAACCATGACATCGCTGACCTTTGACCTCCCCAGCAAATATAATAGTTGTATTAATAATGATGTCGACAAAGGAGGGAATGAAGTTACAGAGTCGTAAAGTGGGAACCTTTTCTATTTCAAACTGAATTAAACATTAATGATAAGCATTCCATTACACGACATGTGTTTATTACTGTAACTGTTACAAATGCAGCTCACATCCAGAACTTTCGTTGAGTGTGGCGTCTCTTTGGCTTGTTGCCTAAAGCAGAATCAGTCGTTTCCCACCCATAAGTTTCATGTTTGGATAGTAAGGCCAGACTGGCTGTATAGCATGTGCTAGGCTGTGCAGGCAGGAGAAACCGGTTAACTGATAAAACCAAGTCAACCACGTCAGAGGCTGTGTGTCGTTTCTTCATATCCAGTCTTGGTTGCAAAAGGATGCCGTCATCGGAGTAGTTCCCCACCACTATGTACTTCTTGTATCCTGCATTGAATGCAATTTTAGACTTTTGAACAAGACGTGATAAACCTCAAAATAGTAACAATTTTGATCATCAGAGCCCTTTGTAACTATCCTCGGCTGTTTAGTTCAAAAATATATATTTAACTCTGACCTAGAGTATGTGATAGAGCAGCATGGCTGGCAGTTCATCCAGCCACGTTTCTAACATGATTAAATTAAAAAGAGCATACAGATGCAACAATACTATGTTTTTTGTTTATAAATCTAAACTACTTTGTTCTCAAAACCTAAACAAACCTGTCCAAAATGCCACAGCCGATGGTGTAACGTGGTATTTGGCACTGCGAGAACTCCGTTTAGGGAGAAGAAATACATTTGCACACTGACGGATGATGAAAAGTCTGACGTTTTTGAGGCAGATTCATGCCTGCAGTAGTTACAGAACAGCAGCATAGTGAAAAGCTACACTCTGTCATTTTACTGTACCATCGCTCACCCTTCATAATTATTGCTCTCAGTGTAGTTTAGTCATGGCGAGGTGACGTTCACCATCAATCAGCTCACTTTCATTTGCAGGCAATTGAATCCATTTTCATTAAAGATGTCTGTTATTGCACTTTGATCATAGCTGATAAAAGCCTGTTGAAAATTAAAGCCATTAGTGTCTTAAGAGCAGGATCATTTGCTGTGTTTTAGCCAGAATTAATTGCCCATTGTCTTTGCAAAATGTCTGTTAGAAGTTTCTACTCTCGAGGAGAGGAGGTGTCTGTTAACAATGTCAGGCTGAGCCTAGATGGAGAAAAGAACAGCGGCGAGATGGAGCCAAACAACAAAATTCAACTAGTGAATATTCATCAGTCCAGTGACATATTTGGTCAAATTGCTATAAAAGTCTTTCAAACTTGAGGTGACTGTTGTTGTAATGTAGTGCTATATAAATAAAACTGAAGTGAACTGAAAAAACTGGGCAGGAGTGGGAGAATGTATAATCTTATTATTCTGTAAATTATTATTCAAATAACATTAAATCATTAAACTGCTTAAAATCAAGGCTAAGCAGATTTACATTGTGCTATGTACAGATCGCGTGTGTGTGTGTGTGACAGTGTGCTGGAGGTGGTCCAGGAGGCAGACAGAGGTTAGCAGCGTAAGACAGCCTCTCAGTGGATTTCTGTGTCAGTTTGATGAAAATAGGTCAGGTTTCCGAGCTCTGCGTTTAGCATTCTGGTCATGTGACGGCTGACGCTGCACGTGATGACAGCTAGCCTCAGATGAACCCCGCACTCTTTCTGTCTCTCTGTTTTTCCCTCCTGCTCTCCCGTCTTTCTCTGTCTCTGCTGCAGCTTCTGTTGCTTCGAGCTCATGTAAAGAAATTCAGATCTGCTGGCCAAAGATTAAAAGCCTGCTCTTTCAAAGAAACTGCACTTAAATCCACAGCAGACTCTGTTAGAATTGAGCTGTTTAGGACGTAGTTTTGAGTATTTTTCTCTGCTTTCAAAAGAGAAAAAAAATGCTCTGCAAAGTGTCGTGAAGCTATTAACTGAGCCATGGCCAGCAATAGCAGGGTCCTCAGTATGTTTCATCATCTTTATGCATGTTTAGCCTGATTGATAACACAGGATCAGCATTCATCTCTCAATACTGCCATCTTAAAAGTGAAGCAAATGTAAAGCTAATAGCAAGTCAAAAGAAACCTATTAGCTAGATCTGAGAAGTGTAAGATTTGAAATACTAAACAAAGTTACTTAAAGGCCTTTACATTAATTTCTTGTTGCTAGAGAAGCCTTTAGCCCAAAGCTAATGCCAGCTTTGGAATATGCTCCTATGCTAATACTAGTTTTTCTCTGCTAGCATCAGGCTGGGATGCTATTAAGGTTGTTGTGTTTCTAACATGTTTTAATGTTTTGTATCTTGTTCTGTTTAATCTGAACAAGCCCCTAAAAAAGTCAGTGATCACTGTGGGCCTCTCTCAGTATTTATTGTTGCTATTTGTCTTTAAACCCTTACGCTGTAACTCCAGCCCAGCCCATGCAGCAGTATACTAATGACTAACCTCGTATTGTGGATGGATGATCTGAGTTGTTTTCCTGACTGAAGTTTGGTCCGTTTACACCATCCTGCCATGTGATTGCATTTGTCCCTAACTATCAGGAACCCTCATGTTAACTTTGATCCAGTGGAAAAACATTAGCGTTCATCCTCCAGCTTCACCCTTTATGTTATGCTAACATAGCTGTGTCGCTAGCGATCACGTAGCACATCATTATATACCAGCTAGTCCAACTTCAGTAACCCTACAAACATCACTGCTATTTAGTTTTCTGTCTTCATTTATGTTGGACGTGATAGCAGAGCTGTATGTTTGAATGTTTTCAGAAATCTCTCAGTCAGTTTAGGTGTAAACTAGCGAGCTAACTTCCTGCTAACTTCTAACTTCTAATTTAATAAATTCTGTTTTCA
>VUQR01007854.1:0-10002 GCA_015108515.1 Hemichromis elongatus | reverse complement strand
TATATATATATATATATTGTGCCCCCCCCCTTTCTTTTTGCACAGTCGAGGAGCGTGTCAGGTTCATTTCACTGCGTGTTGTACCTGTATAACCTGCATGTGACAAATAAAGAATCTTGAATCTTGAATCTTGAATCTTGAGGACTACAGCAGGAGGCATTACATTACTATTACCATTACTATAAAAAGCATGTACATTAACAGCGTAAAATACATTTTTGTGTATTACATAAATACACACATTTATACACAAAACACTAATGAAAACACACAAATCCTCTCATTAGATTTATTGCATTGTTTTGGCCTTGTAGTTTTACTCTTTAAGTTGTAGACATGTTCAAGTAGCTACTCCAAATCACTACGTACGTATGTAATGTGGCTATCTAGTTCTTTTTTCTCTATTTTTCCTCTTCCTTGTTTTCCAATAAGTATATGTGTATAAGTATATGTACTGTAGAGATCACCAATTAGTCTTATTTCTCTTTCTGAAACAATAAATAAGGTTCACTCCAGCTTTGCTGGGTATGATTAAAAAGAGCAACTTAGAGAGGTCAGAGGTCGAACAATCTGCAAAAAACTGTGCCTAGAGCTGTTTATATATGTTTCAAGCAGTTTCTGGATCATGTGTGAACATGATATGGCTTCGTCTTTGCATTAAACAGCTTCATTAACCTGCATTTGTAGATGGCTTAGTGAACTGCGTTCACAGACAGTGATTTCTGCTAGTGTTCCTGAGTCCATGCAAGGATTTGCATGACACCGTCATTCTTGTCTTTATTGCAGTTCTACCTGAAGATCATAAGCTTGCAATATTGATTCTTGGCCTTGTCCCTGGTGCAAAGAAACTGTGCCACATTCTCTGAATCATTTAATACAAAAGGTGAAAAAAAACAACAACAAAGAAGTGGCTGCTCTGTGCATCAGGCTTGTTGTGACACTTCCTGTAAATGCTTGAATGAAAGAAGAGTTTGTCTGAGTAACAGCCGTGCACTCTTTTAAATATTTCTTGAGCAATGCCTGAGCATTTTTTGTCCTGTGATTGTGCCAACTGCTGTGTTGTGCCATGAGGGAGTGCTTTAGTGCACCTCTGGCCTTTGTTACACCTGACAAGGTCTTTTATGTTGTGGCAAATCATTATTCAGGATAAGGTGGTTTGGCTGCATTATTTAGCATCAGCTGTTGTTCTCTACAAGAAGGACAAAATCTCTTTTACCTCGTTGTAATTTTAAAAACTTCTCAAAGGTCAGGACAAAAACCCCAGCAGCCGCCGAGTGCTGTGATTGCAGCTTTATTGCTCTATTGTGAGCAAACCTTATGTGTAGCTGCAATCTGACACTTGCGCATCAAAAATATTTATTAGCTTAAGCTACTTTCAGCTGCTCCTTTGTCACCAGTGATCCCCACAGCAGTTAAGAAGGGAAAGGGATTTTTTTTTCTCCTCCTGGGATTGAAACAGCACACTGCTACACTATGGAGTCTTCCAGCAGTTTTTTAGTTTACTAAGTCTGCATGAACTGTAGAGCTCGTTTAATGATACATGTACTCGAGCTTAAACACTGGAGAACACGGGTGGAGAGAAGAGAAGGAGGAAAAAGGAGCAGAAAGAAGGGCAGCAAAAGAAGGAGCTGAAGGATCAGGATGGTGCAGGCTAAACGTGGAGGAGTGATGGCATACCTCCAGCCTTATTTAGGGTGTGTTTGTCCAGAGGACAGCTGCTCCGTGGAGAATGTCCAGGAATAGAAGGAGGTGTGGAAGAGGAGGTCGTAGAAACAGAAAAAAAAAGAAAAGAAGACAGAACAAGAGAAAAAAAAGCTGATAACAACACAGCTTTTTCCCCCTCTTAGTCTATTATCAAACCAAAGTCTTCAAACTGATCCACGCCTTTTTCTCACCCATGCAGGGGAAGATTGCTTCTGGGAAGTCAGCCTCAGCTGGTGCTGTCAGTCAGGCACCAAACAGGCACTCCAATAACACTGGTGACATAAGCTGGACAGCATGGAAGCTGAACTTGCACTATGGCCCTCTGGGGGAGACAAGGGGTGATGACTGAGAGGAGGGAGAAGAGCTTAAGATGGAAACAGGAGGTGGTGAGGATCATAACAGGGACAACAGCAGGAGGGTGATAAAGCGTTATCTACAGGAGAGGGATTAAAGGGAAAATGTGCACAGTGTGATCAGCACATCTGGATTTTTTTCCGACTGTATTCAGGGAGGTTTTCATCAGAGGTTATGTGTGCAGCAGCTTGCACCTTTGACATGCACGTGGACAGCAGTGTTTGAAGTGAATGCCGATTTTAGCATGCTAATATACTCTAAATCCTTTCTCTATGATTTTTAAAAGCCATAATCAGTCAGACGGGAGAAATTTCCAGATAAGCACTCATTAGATCGTCATTTAACCTTTTTTTTTCATTATAAGTGTGAATGTCAACTTCTTGCAATAATTAAATTAAATCAGCAGTAATTAAATCATCGACAGTCAAGATCAGTTTCTGAACAAGATGATGGTGATTATGTGCCAAATCATAGCAAGGGAGGGTGGAAATGAATAGCACAGGAAGAAAAGAGTTAGGAACATACAGCTCATTAAACTAACAGGTTGGTTTGCCACTAATTTTCTCTTTAGGTTTGATACCAACACACTGTGTGTTTGAAAAAGTAAAAAAAACACATGACTGAGGACTTTGTCCAGGATAATGTTGCCTCCAAACCACATAGTGGTGACGCTGTGCAGACAGTTGCAAACTTTTCATAAATCTGTCGTTGAATATCAGCCGCCCAGGTTCTCCTCGAGATTAGTGTCACCATCCCCAAACTCAGTTGCATGTGGAAAGTGTGTATATCTGTAATTCAAATGAATCCTTGGAACTGAACTGATAAGAAAAACAAAAACTGTGGAGATGTAGAGCTTCATATTTGCTTAAAAGAGAAAGAAAAGAAAGAAAAATCATAAAATTGGAGAAAAATGGATACTTTGTGGACTCTTTTCTTTGTATTCCAATAAACCTGACTGTTTGTGGATCTTCTATGCATTCAGCATATCCATTATAGCGTTACAAAAAACTGAGGTTTCTAGAAGACCTGATTCTTCTTCTAATGACTCTTAAGCTTTCGGACAGAGCCCAGGAGCTGCTTTTTGTTTTGTTTTTATATACCTCCAAATAAAATAGAATACATTTTTACATGACACAAGCCACATTTTCAACCCGTGTAGCTTGTGTGTTGATGCGCTTATTTTTTAGATACATAAGAATGTCTCAGCGTTAGTTGTGTGTCCCACATCACTTCATACAAACACTTCCTTTCTCCAACGTTTAGTTTGTTGGATGCGGTCACCCCATGAGCAGACTCAAACTAGCAATAATCAGCTATAATCACGAGTCTGAATGAATCTTCTGAGTTAAGATGTTTAACTTGAAACAGTGAAGTAGTAACTGCACATATATGCAAATAAAAAATGTTAACATGGGCTAATTCATTGCTGAAGTCTTAAGCTGAGGATTTTCTCTGTTGCCTTTTAAGTATTTTGAATCGTATTGATCATGATGAGTCTTTGGATTTTAAACTCGTGACAAAAGTGTTTAATAATGGTACAAATCAACAGAGCCTAAAGGCTAAAAGTGGGCGTAATTTTAATGCATTTACACATTGGTTATATTTTTAGACCCTCATTTTTTATTTTTTTGGTGAACCTTTCAGAAATGATTATTGCTTTGTATCAAATGAATACATTTTTTTTTTATCTCCAGATAAAAAAAAGGTTGATCAGCAACTACAGCTGCTCTTGTTTCCACACTAATCACATTGTACTCTCAGCTCTTTTAGGCATGAATAGATTGCATGTAAAAGAAGTGAGAGGGCCTTACTGCTCATTGGACTGACTAATCTGTTTCCAACAGCTGACTTAATGATCTGAAGTGGAAAGAAACCATGTGGGTGTACTTTTATATTGCACTGTATCTATCAGACAATTAAGATATTTGTCTGTCTGCGTGTTTGTGTGTAGGCAGGTAACCTAGTGAAGAACGAGGGAGCAGAAAAAAACTAAAAACACAAAAATACGTACAAAATGAAAGCAATAAAAAGAACAAAGTATGAAAATAAAGACAGAGAAAGCCATGTGAGTGATTAGCCTTTAAAATAAACTAGAGATAGACATACAGCCCAAGAATAAAGTCACACAGACAAAACAGTGAGCAGAGGACAGAAAGAGCACACGTGGCACAAAGAAGAAAAAAAACACAAAAAGGGCATTCATAACCACAGCTCAGTATTTGATACCCCACACCCTATTTCAATATCTCCACCACCATGGGCAAGACTAAAGAGCTGTCAAAAGACATCAGGAACAAGACTGTAGATCTGCACACGGCTGGAATGGGCTACGAGACCATCATCAACAAGTCTGGTAAGGAGACAACTGTTTGTGTGAATATTCAGAAATAATAGAAATGACCATCAGTCCCCTTTGAGCTGGAGCTACATGCAAGATCTTGCCTCATAGGGTTAGGATGATTAGGAGAAATGTGATAGATTAGCCTTGAAACTATACAGCAGAAGCTTGTTAATGATCTGAAGACAGTTGGGACTGCTGTCACCAGATTGAGGAGCCAGTGGACCACAAAATTGGACAAGAACCTCCTCTCAGTCAGAACAATGAAGAGGGGTCATGGATGGCATACCCAACCCAAAACATACAGCCAAGGCAACAACTTAGCAGCGAAAGGAGAAACACATTAGAGTCATTGAGTGGCCTAGCTAGTCTCCAAAGGTAAATCCTGTGAATGGAGCTGAAACTTCAACTAACCAATTAGAGGTTTGCTTTTCTGTTGAGGTAATGAGAAACCACTAGCTAAAATGGTTAAGACAGGGAACAGTTGTGAGAGGTGACAGGTCTTTTTGCACAGCTCTTATGTTTCAGATGTCATAGGTGCAAGGGCAAGTCAGCAGCCCTGAGGACAGGGAGGAGGGCAGATAGATGGGTTAACGGACACTGCAGTAGGGGCAGAGAATCTACGCATGCAGGGAGGTGATAATCCGTGTGTGCGTGTATGTGTGTGCGATGTGCGCGAGCGTGCACGCGCTCTGGTCCATGTGAAATCAAGTGTCGTTCTGCACTGAGATGTCCAGTTGATCCTCTGCCAAAATAACCTTCAGCTGCCTGATGCCTGCACAGTGTTTTCTTTTTTCAATAAATGTCAGTGAGCTTGTCTGTTATCTAAATATGGGGGATTGGACACTGTGCCACAAAAGGGGAAGTCCATCAAGAGATTGTAAGGGCGCACAAACTAAAACCAGATTTGATTGGCCGGCTTTTGTCCGAGGAGGGGGTCTCCGGCCCAATCCTGATCATTTTTAGTAAAAAGCTGGCGGGATGAGAGGGTACTTATGGAGTAGAGTAAAGTCACAGAGCTACCTGAACTGCATAGAAAGGAGCCTTTCTTTCCCAGCTGTCTGTCGTTTGTACTGGTGTCTGTTGTTCAGCACAGCCCACCACCATGGTAAGAAACCAAAAAACTGAGGAGGGGGTAAAGGACGATAAGGAGGACCTAGGTTTATAATGCATCCTGAGGATTTGATTTGGTTTTCAAGGGACGAGATGAACAGGCAGATGACCCAGGACGGAGATAAATACCTGACGCAAACGGGCTCTGCTCATCCAGCAGGTCCTCATCCACATCTCAGATGGATTTTATAAATCATCCTGGAAATCCTTAAATATTTGGAAATGTCATGCAGGGCACAAACCTGATAGACAACAAACACACAAATATAGTTTGTCTGACTTGTAAACCTGTTGCTGTGAACTGCTGTTGACTCCTATAACTCTTGTTGTTTTCTTACAGACTCTCACTGCTTTTGTGTTCCATCACTTTGTAACTAAACGCGCTACGATTGATATTTAGATCGGAGGGAGTGGTACTAAAGATAGATGTACACAGCTGAGTAAAGTGAGAAGACAAGCTGACTTTTCTTAGTGTCCTAATTTAGGAAATTCACCTTGAGAAAATCCCTGTCAAATCCTCTCCCAAGTCTCACCTTAAAAATAGCTTTAAAGGGAAGGGGGTGGGTTTGCGTGACCTTCCATATGTCGCAATGTTATCAACATTTTGTCAAGAAAAACAGGAAAGAAGAGTTTTAGTTTTGTTTTCTTATCTCTGCTATGCTGAGCTCTGCACGATTCCGCTAACCAAACTGTTTGGGATAACAATTATATAAAAATATTAATTTAAATATAAAAAATCAACATTTAAAAAACTTTTAAAAAGCCAAATATAATTGTTAATTATTCCTCTTAGAAAGGCTGTATAATCTCACCAGCATTATGATTTCTTTAAAGTAAAATTCTAAATACAAAATGAGAAATTTGAAGGTGGATGGTTCAACAAAGTCGGTCTGTGCATAAAAACTAAACTATTCTGTTCCTCTTGGGAAATGTTGGCTAGATGCTTTTAAATTTGTTCAGCTTTGTTTTTATTCACTGTTGTGTTTCCAGTTGGCTTTTGGTTAGTTTTAGGAAAAGATCACAGTTCATGATTGTAAAACACATCCATTCACAGTGTTAACACTGTAGAACAGTTACACTGAGCATCACTGTGAGCGGTGCTGAAGAACGTGTGGGTAAAGTAGTTAAAACTGCCTTGTTTTCACACGTCACATAGATTTTTAAAGTTGTCATCTTTAAAGATTTAAAGATGTTAAAAAAAAAAATTCCCAACAAAGGTACCAATAAACAAACAAACAAGCAAAAAGAAAGAATAAAAAAAAATATTAATTGGAAAGGAGATATAATGGTAGCGTAATGGTCAGAGCAGAATTATTCATTTAGCCGCGTAACTCCTAAATATCAACAGGCAACAGCTTGTTGTGTTAATAAATACCTACAATCATTGCTTGTGGCTAATTGACTCTCCAGAAATATAGCTACACACTCGTTTTTTCTTGCTTTTGAAAAGCCATTTGTAGAAAAGATATTTATCTGCTCTGGGAATGCAGTTTCAGACGAATTATACAATTACTACAAAATGTACTCTAAATTATGTGCAGTTGACTTTCATTTCCCAACTCTGATCATCATTCTGCTTTTTATTTTGTTATCACGTATCACTAAATGCCCTTCAATTTCTTGGAAAGACTGATTTCCATTCATTTAATGAACAGTGTGATGAGCAGAGATACAGACAAACTGTGATTCAGTGTTAAGGCAAACAAAAGACTAAAACCTGATAATGGCTTTCAAAGTCGTCTTATGTTTAAAAAGAAATTACAGAACATTGATCTATAGGGGAGAGGGGGGAGGGTTAAATACACTTAGAAGGGAAAAGTAGTTTATTTTCTGAAGAAACCTTTTGTGATGCTAATGTGTTGGTCCTAGACGTGTAGACGTGTGATTTAAGCAAATGAAACAAAGAGAATGCTATATAGCTTCACCACTGTGATGTTATTACAGGACGTAATGGCTTTCTCCCACTGTGACAAGTGAAGAGAAAAAAGCTCATTTTTTTCCTTCCTAATAGCCACTCCTTACAGCTTGTTCTAGTTATGACCTGATATGACTTATAGAATCCAACTGCCTGACTACAGACTGCATTTCCACCTTTTTTCTTTCATTTTTTTAAGCCCACTGACGCCCAAAGTGACGCCCGCTCCTTCCTGACTGAGGAGATGATTGCAGGTCTGTATTTTTCTTTCTGCATGAATACTTAGTGAATATGCTTTAATTGGTTTTACTGAGGTTCCAGCACTGATTTTCAAGTAGACGTTTCATTGTATGTATTGTGGATTAAAAATTAATGGGAAATTAATGATTTAAGCTTTGCTTAGGCAATAAAGGCCAAAAAGTACTGATTTTGCTATGAATGTTTGACTTGCTTAAACTTGAACTTTTCCTTCTCCAACCCAGAGTTCAAGGCCGCCTTCGACATGTTTGACACAGATGGTGGCGGTGACATCAGCACCAAAGAGTTGGGCACTGTAATGAGGATGTTGGGCCAGAACCCATCAAGGGAGGAGCTGGATGCCATCATAGAGGAGGTCGATGAGGATGGTGAGATCATGGTTGGATAAAAATGTAAAGTGTCTGTGTCCAGCTGTTGTCACGAGATTCCTTGCGATGAGTGAGCTGAGCATTATGTGCAAAAAGAGCGATGCATCCCTTCACCAGGAATTTAAGACCAGTTGGTGAACTGCAGATAATCACTTGATAAGTAAACGAGGCATCTCCAACTCATTCCTACCCAGTAAATGTAAAACAGCAAACTTCCCATGTTCATCTGTTCTGTCTTCAGGCAGCGGTACCATCGACTTCGAGGAGTTCTTGGTCATGATGGTCCAACAGTTAAAGGAGGACCAGGCTGGAAAGAGTGAAGATGAGCTTTCAGAGTGCTTCCGTATTTTTGACAAGTACGACACTAAATGTCATCACAAAACTTAATACAGTTAATAAAGTTTAAATACCTTTATGCATGAAGCAAATTAGAATTGATAAATTAACCACAGTGTCAAATAAGTATCTAGGAGAGAGACAAATGAGAATTATGACCACCTGTTGCTCAATTTTGTGTTCAAAGATTTAGTTTTTCTCGTGGGATTTATATCTGCTTGCACATCTTTGTGTACATTTTAAAATAATAAGTTACTGCAGTAAAGAAATACCTTGTGTAGATGTCATACTTTACATGTCAGAGCCTTTAATGTTGAGGCTGAATTTGGTCCCATAACAAGTTTATTGTTGCCTGACTTTGTAGCCCTGAAACAACATTTATATTAAAATCAAAACTCCAATTTTGTCAGATTTAAAAGAGATCACAGACACAATTGCTTGAACATAGATACTAGAATTAAAGAAAATTACATACTTTAGCATTTGTGTCATTGTAAATTGGCAGGAAGACAGAAGTATGAACTTGAAATATATTTCTTTTGCAATCTACAGGAATGGGGACGGTTTTGTTGATCGTGATGAATTTGGAGAAATCCTTCATATGACTGGAGAACCAGTGACAGAGGAAGACATTGATGAGATTTTTGGGGAATCTGACACAAACAAAGATGGAAAGATTGATTTTGATGGTAAGATTAAGCCTGTATTTACAGGTACCAGCAGTCAGTATTAAGGCTATATAAAAGAAAAACAAATATACTCATAAATATACATTGATTAATTATTGCAAATACCTTCCAACAAACTGATTTCATAAGAGAGTTTATTTACTAAGAGTCCAAGTCCAACAATGTTGCTGTTAGGTGGCGTTAGTTTTACTAATGCCAACTAACAGCATCAAAAACAGCAGCGCTTACCGACAGTTCAGAATATCTCCAAAAACTTAGCTTAGGACAAAAGTGAGCTTCACTGACTCCTCAACTTGTATCAGACTCCCGTCAGAGCAAATAGATGTGGACACATATTGGCAGCTGAGGTAAACAGCAGCCTGACCCTCATTACAAACAATTGCAGCCAGAGTTGTTTGCCCTACAGTGAAAACTGTAACTAGGTCAGATGACTACAATCTGCAATCTACTGACATCTAGTGGTGAAATGTTACACACTGTACCTTTAAAGCAAGATATCACCTCTATTTACTATGCTGTATGTTTTATATTTTTGTTATACTAACACATAAAGATCAATTAACAATTTCCATTGGTTTAAATATAACAACAGCAGCGTCAGCTGTAGATTGAATATTCCTTTCTGGGATGGACTCTCAGGTTTAAAGCATGTATTTGCTCTGCTTTAGGAAGAAGCTCAGTACACTGACCAAACCTGGTGTTTAATGGGAAACTGGAACCAGTTTGCTTAAGAGATAAACAAAAACATTAATAAAATCAGGCAAATCTGGCCATCAAAGCAACTCAAACCTTAACAAAATCCACTGAGTGTTAGCTACATTCATCACACACACAGCAGTCATGAACAAGGGTTTGTGATCGCTATGAAAAGAGCAAATTTTGCTTAGAAAACAAAAAAAATCTAATTGGGTTATGATTACTGTTTGG
>VUQR01007851.1:27106-46640 GCA_015108515.1 Hemichromis elongatus | reverse complement strand
CACACTTCTTCTATTGATCCTAATCTCCTGCTCTTCTTCTCTAGTGGTTTCACTGGTCACAGATTTTCTCTTTGAATGGCAATTAGCTGCATAGGGGAAACCTCCTGGAGTAATTCTCTACAGTGACGCAACGGTCTTTACTTCCTGCTCATGCTGGCAGGTAAGAGTCTGTGCCTGGTTTCCCTTCTGGAACGTAGGAAAATACATGATATGGCTGATAAGGTCACTGCCACAGACACTGGAAAGGTCACTACATCTAAACCACAATAATGCCACAGGAAATGCATACCTTAGTGTTATAGCCCATCTAGGAAAGCTTGTAAGTAAGAGGGGAAAAACCAAGTAGGGATGTCAGGTAAGAGGAAAAAAAGACCAGGAATGATACTGCATGACAATGAAATTCTACTGATAGACAACGAAGCCCAGAGGCCTGTTTGACAAGACAGGAAGACAGGAGGATGGGGATGAAAAGAAGAAAGGAGCGAGATGGGAAGACAAAAGAGAAAGGAAGTGATGAGAATGCAGTTGGACACAGAAATATGATGAATGGCCAGAAAGAATAAGGCAGGACAAGTGGGAAATGCAGAGATAGATTCAGCGACAGGGAAGAAAGAGAGACAAATAGATGGATAGATAGCAATGCCCTCTCGGCATTTTTCTTCCTTTTGATCCTCTCCTCACAACTAAAAAGATTATCAGTTTCTCAGAAATGCCTCAGTCAACAGGGAAAATTCTGCATCATCTGTTTCTTCTTGTCTCTCCTCTCGAGCAACTAAACTCGAGGTATTTTCTTACACTACTGTAGACCGCAACAAACATGTGGGGACAGGCATATGTGAAAGTACTTATATTTCATGATAAATGTGCAACAGGATTATTAGAGCAAATATAACTGAATGAAGCTGAAGATTTTAATGGAAAGATCACCCATGCCCTGACTGTGGACTTCTGTATAATTTAGTATAAACAGCAACAAAGCTACATTATGGATGCACTCTATAAACAATCCAATGTCCAAATAGAGGTCCATGTTTTTTTAAGTTGCACTAAAATTTTTACATTATATTCTGTTTTATTATTGGTGAAATAAAAAAACAAAAACTCTTGACTTTAGGGGTCACCATAGTCACCTATAAGTCATCTGTCTATGTCTCAGCCTATCCCTAGCATCCTCATCTCTCACACCAACCCTCTGCATGTCCTCCTTCACTACATCCATAAATCTTTTGGGCAGTCTTTTCCTCCTCCTGGCAGCTCCATCTTCAACATCCTTTCTCCAATATATTCACTCTCCCTCCACTGCACGTCCAAACCTCAGCCATGCCTCTCTAACTTTGTCTCTAAATCATTCAACCTGAGCTGTCCATCTAATATGCTTATTTCTAATCCTGTCCGTGATGGTCAGTCCCAATAAAAAATCTTAGCATTTTCAACTTTGCCACCACCAGCTCTGCTTCCAGCTATTAGAAGACTTTCCTCTACTCAAAATATGAATCCAGAGAGCATGAGTGACATGCAAATTAGTCAGCTAATACAGAGACCGTCTGGAGTTTGGTGGGTAAAAGGTGGCAAAATGCTTCTATCTTGATCAAAGTAAAACTCCCTGTGTGAAAGGCACAGGATATTCGGGATATCATGCAGCCTTCCAGAACCGTCACGTGCTTTTGTACCAATGCCGGTACGGATGCTGAGGGAGATATTTGACCAGTCTAGAGGCTGATTAAATTCTTTTAAAGGAAGTAAATGGGAAATGTATTATCATAACTTCATGTTAAAACTAAAAAAGAAAACAAGTACATGTGCTGTAAGTGGTTTATCCTTCCTCATCATCTTCTATTGGACTTTTCTACTGGTACTGATGCAACATCTGCTTCACCGCTTTAAAAAGCAAAAAAAGGGCAATCTATTCTCAGCTTGTTACAGTGTGGGTTGTAGAGTACACTTTCATTCAACCACGCTCAGCACAGATTTGAACTGAACAAATAATAATCGTTGTGTCCTTCCCTTCCTCCCATCTCCTACAGAAGGATGCATGAACAAATTAGGAATGATTTCACAAACAGTTCATCAAAATGACAGATGTTCACTTGGGCTGATGTGTGGGCAGCAAGCACTTCTCTTTTCACTGTACTTTTTTTTTTGTAATACATTTAAAACTGGCTACTTTATAAAAGGGCCACCCAAATTCAGGATCCAAAATTTACAAAAAATGCATAAACATTTCACCCCCCTCTCAACAGCTAACCATTTTTAATAAAGGCTAATGGATATTTTCTTGTATGTGACTATGTTCGCTATATAATGGTGACCCAGATTAGCCCATAAGGGATTTCGAGTGTGGGCCGGAGTCTGCAGGACAAAGCAGCAGATTCTGGTAGACAGCTGCAGCTCAGATCACACTGCATGTTTCTACCTCCTCTCTCAACTACTCTCATCTCCTGCCCTCCCTTTCCCACTTTTCTGGTCTTGTGTGCTGAAGGTAGAGGAAAGGTGGAGGAAAGGGAGATAAGGCGATTTCCTTAGAAATTACCCATTGCAGCTTGGCAATGTGTCCGGGCATTTCTGGCTAAGAAACGTTGAATTTGTCAATCCAGTGAATGCTCAAAAAGTGTTACGTGAGCTCAATTTTAGCTGTTATTTTAAATGAGTCAAGCACTGTAGGTGTATGAATATCAGAGTGCAGGCTGCATATCTATAAAAAGAAACAAATGTGCTGTAGCTTTTATTCACATTTCTTTATGCTAAGATTAACCCAAAGTGAAGACCTTCACAACCTATGATAAGAGGACATCCGTCAGCACCAGCAAAAGCAGGCCAGACTTGTATTAAGTTAACAATGCCCCCTTCAGCTGCATGACGGTCCTTCTCAGCTACCCACTGCAGTAGATAAATAACTGCTAGCTGCTATGAGAGAACATCATAAATTCTAATCCAAAAGCCGAAACAAAACAAGATCGATTGCTCTTATTACCAAATCTGTAGTTATAAAAATCAAAAGTAATTGTTGGTAATGTGCACGCATTACTTAACCTACTCCGTGATTATTTATCACGCACTTGCACTTATTTGTGCATTTATTTATTGATTTGATTTGATTTATTTTCTTAAGCGAATCTTCGGCCTTTAGGGCCCCGCTGTTAGCAAAGCCAATTTCTAAGATGCTCAGAGGCTGAAGTCACTCCTGTCCAGCATGGCCTTTACTTTGGTTGAATAAGTGTTCATAAGGACATCTACTCTGTCGCTGTGTATGCCTGGGAGAGATGTAGGACTGCTGATGTTTTATGCTCTATCTGGGACGCATCTCTTAGTAACATGCCACAGCCTAACTGGATCACAGATAAAGTGATATGATTGGAACAGATGGTTCGAGGTTCTCCCGCTACCGCTCAGTTTTCCTGTAAAGGCACAGAAAAGACTTCAGAGGACAAAACTGCCATAAGGTGAAAATTGCTTTAGTGGCAGCTGTTAGAACGGAGATATCCATGTGAGTCACAAAGCTTGAACTTTCAAACATCTGATGCACTGGCCAGCATGCAGTTTAGGTAGTCCTTAATATCTCTCAGCTACCTCAACTTTAGAGCCTGCCGTCCTGTGGTCGGACAGGCTTCAATGCCGCCTCCTTTTACCGCTGCTAGTGACAACTGTCTTCACTGTGCTCTAAAGACGCAGTAGCAGGTGGAGAACCTCCACCTCCACAAATTATGGGGAAAACACAGTATTCTGATTATAACTTCTTTTGTGAGCAACTGGACTGACTGGGAATTGAGATTGCAACTTAGATTTGAGTGCTGGCTGAACAGAGTGGACAGAGTGAATATAACATCTGGTATTACAGAACTAATTGTGATACCTAAGAAAAGGGCTGTGTTATGCACACTGCCTCTCTCCAATCAAGAAGACATTCCACTCATCATACAAGTGAAATACAATTCTACATTATTACCCAGCAGCATCCTAAATGTCAAGGCTGATTTGTAAATGATATGCTACTCCTAATTACATTGATATTTTCAGGAGCAAAACAAACCTCTCCTTCACGCTCTCCATTTCTTCCCTTCTACCCTTTTTTTCCTCTTTTTTTTATATTATAGATTTTACTGCCTTTTTGGGAGAAGAGCAAATCTATTTGTACGGTGAAGATCTAACATTTATGAACCCTCTGATAACAGCTGTCCTTTCACTATCTGGGGTACTAATGTCCTGAAGGTTGGAACAGCCATCTATAAGAATCTGACAGCCACTGTCTAAAAAAGAAAAGAGACAAACACACTGCTTCCTAAAGAACCCGAGTAAAGCAGTAAAGCTCGAGTTCTACTACAACCAAATGTTAACTGCTAAATGTTAATGTTTATTCTTACCCTACCATATAAATTACAGCTCAGCAACGGTAAGAGTAATCCCTCAGGTGAAGCTCCACAAGGTGCTTCATCAATGCAATTCTTCTACAACACTGGAAAGCACGATGATTTAAAAACGAATCCCAGAATCTTATATTATGTCTGATTTATATGCACGTTCAAGTTGCGTGTGGAAACTTTGGCCACATCCTTTACCCTACGGTGTCAAAATGTCAGTGGGAGAGCAGTACTTAAGGACTTTGTGATAATAAAGTATTCTGAGAATGTGCAGCAGTGATATATGAGTTTACCACAGGGGTTAGGACAGCCTTTGAGCTATGTCAAATGAGTCTTCTGGCTCCAATAGGCAGCATTGCCCCTTAGGGCCAAAGAAAGGGTCATGCTAAGACTTTTCACAGGAAAGATCATTCCAACATCTTAACCCACTGGGTATCACTATCATCATTAGAGATGTTTTCGCAACATAGCCTTGGGACAGAATAAATGAACCTTTAGACAGAATAAATGGCTGGTCTGTAGAATGACTTGCTTTACCACTTTGAGGGCAGAGCTCCATAAGTCCATTAGGAGAGACAATGTGATTCTCTTTTGCGGTCTCCCCATGGCCCTCTCACAGTGTGAAATGAGTAAAGTCTTCAGGTGCATCCACCAGTGAGACGGACAAACTGCCCTCAGCTACTACTGATCAGACATGGAGACTGAGAAAGTTGGCACAAGTAAAAGACGAAGCGTCTGCAGAGAGAGCGCACTGGGGCTCCAGACGGTCTGAGAAGAGGAGCGTGGGCTAGTCAGTGCTGATCTGAGAATCCCGACAATCAGCCAGAAAACGCAAGGCAGACACAAGCATCCCATTAGCCTTTGAATCTAAATGTCAGTCTCCACTGGCCTAGTTCAGCAGGCTATCCCCTCCCTCCCCCCTCCCCTCCCCCCCAGAGAGCAACAGTGCAAAACTACAAACAAAAGCACAAAAAATAAGTCAAATGTCATGTGAGACTATTACAATGCAGTACAGGCTTTGTTTCATTTAAGCCTTCTGCTGATCCTGCAAATATGGTCTTAAAGCAACGCTTGCTGTCTAATGAAAAATAAAAAGGTCAACAGTAAGCTGTATTGACATATTAAAGTACAAATAAGCAGAAAGAACTCAAGAAAGAAACATAACATAAAAGAGCCTTTTATTTTTTATCTTCCACTGAAAGGATCTTCACAGTTATTTCCTAATGTCTTCATACCAAAACACACATTTAAAGAACTAAGCATCATGCATTCAGATAGACTTTGTATTTTTCACATGATAAAGATTCAAGGTGGAGGTATTTTGGTATTTTTGTGCTACTTTCAATTTGGTCACAGAAGCCTAGGGGCCTGCCCTGAGTATGGCCCTTGATGACTGAGTGCTCTGTGTGACATTTCCTGGTAAAGGCCATGGTCAGCAAAAATATCTCCACAAGGAGAACCGGCAAAATTTCTCTATCTCCCTTTGTGATATGACAACATTAGCCTCATTTCCCGTTTGAATATCTGCTTTTGCAAAACTATAAAACTTCTCCGCCCTTTCTTGAGAGAAGTGTAGAGCTAAGATCCTCAGCCTTATATTACTTTTTCCTGTAAATTGCATTCTTAGTATCAGGCTTTATGCATACTTGAGGTTAAATAGTCCGTTTAAAGAGAAAAAAAATCCCCTGACTTAAGTAAACTTCCTTAAAGCTAGCTTTTTAAGATAAATGTCACATTTGGTCTATTAAGGAGCCATAACAATGGAAACAAATGGACACTCAGGAGGACAGTTTGTGAGCCAACACCGAACTGTGGACCAATTTATACACTCTAAACATGGCAACAAAAGCTAACTGGTGCCAAAATACTCACACAGTACGCGACTGGCATGCAAAGCACTCGCTCTCCCTCTCTTTCCCTGCACTAATTGCGTGTGTGTGTAGTTTAAGCGGACATAAGTACACTCCATTGAACAATGGAATTAAGTTAACAACATCTGCATTCTTTCACTGTGACACTCTCCACCTTCCATCTTCACTACTAGAAACTATTGGTTTAAATTATAATGGCCCAATTATCTCTTTGGTTTAGTTAATATATTATTGTATATACTATAAAATAAAATCATCCTCTACTCTCCTTAACTCTTTCATACATTTGATAATTAATGACGTATTCTTCAGAGTATACTGTTAATAAAGGTAAACATGGGATGAATTAATGATTAGTGTTATCTTATGTTTTTGCCACAGCGACATATAACTCGCTGAGTTTTCCACACACAGAAAAAAAAAACAAAAACTTCCATCCCAGTACTGAGTGGCCATCCATCGCATAGCATCTTATCTCATCCCATCCCAAACAGCAATTAGCTAACCAAAGCCGCCGCAGTCTAAATCACATCCAGCATCTCACTGTGGCCAGAGTTCATCATCCTATTACACACATTCCATGCAACTAACCTCCTTTTTAAGATCTGCTCTCCCCACATGCACACACACACTCCACTGAATGGGTTTGAAGCTGACCTATTTGCCATCACATGTGTTGCAATGTGAAGATTAAATATGAGCAAGACTATGGAATTGAGAACAAATGGCAACTTGCCAATTAAAAAAAAAAAAACACACTGGTGTTTTTAACTTGTAAAATTTAAGCAAAGCATTTTCCCTCCATTTCAGCCAAAAACAGTTACTGTTTAACAGATACAAAACTGAGTGTTAGCATTTGATATTTTCAAAGAAATATTACACTGAATGCTAAAACTGCACTCTAGAAAACAATGCAATTTTACTGAATTGTCCTCTGGCTGTTGTTTTAGAAATCAGATTAAGCTGCTGTTATTAATTTTAAATAGATTTAAAGTGCATGATTCAAATTAAATACAGAAATACATACATGAAAAAAAAAACACTCTCAAGCCCAATTACCCCTGGGAATGAGAGGAGGAAATAATAAACACATAAACACACACACCGAGAGTCAGCCGCACACACAGAGAGAAAGAGAGACAAAGAGCAAACGGAGACACATTGAGACTGATAAAAAATGCAGGAAGCTGGTTTAGTAGTGACTGCGATGTCACCAGGGAATTCACACAATTGTTGACTTCCATGTAGAGAGAGACAATGAGTTCAGCTTCATTGACTTCTACAGATGCAGTGAAGCACAGTAATTACCATGGCTCAGACAGAGGAGGCGCTACTACCGCAAACACTCAGCACTATAGAAGCCAACACACACACACACACACACACACACACACACACACACACGTGCACACCCGCGCACCAACAGAAACACGACGACACATGTGTTAACCTTAACTGCATTTTTAACTAGTGCGCACAGGCAAACGAGAAAAACGTACAATAAGAAGTCTGAGATTATTCTTCAGTCAAAAGGAGACAAGACGAGACAAACTGTTGCAAGTGTAAATGATAGAGGCGGATAAACAATATCAAAGGCGTAGGAATGTGCAACAGAAAAGAAACACATAGACTCAAAAGTATGAAAAAATGAGAAATGAGAATCCCCAAACAATCTAATCTGTCCTTGAGTGCCCTCCTACTGCAGCATTGTTCTGTCAGAGCCAGATAAGTTGGGAGGCGCTGCAGTGAGTGAACAGAGGCGAGGAGAGAAAAGAGAAAATCAATGATAACAGTCTCCACTTGCCACAGTAAAGGACTAGTGTGTGTGTGGTGTGTGTGTGTGCGTGTGCACGCGCGCGCATGTGTTGGATGAGGGCATCAGACTTGCACTGACATTCTGGTGTGGATATAGGGGCATTGTTGTATTTGTGCAACAATTACTAACAATCCAAAAATAATAATAACACCACCATTCAATGTCCAATTTGACAAACACTTTTTCCACTTTCCTTAATATCCACAGGAAGCTTGCTCTGGTCAAACACCAGGTGACAGACACAAAAGGAGCCAGTTCTTTCAAGTTCATATTCAAATCCCTTTTCCCATGATGATGATATGAGAATATTTTATGCTTAATGTGCAGACGTCCCATCAGATGGATGTAATATATACAACCTCTTTGTCTTCCACCTTAGGTCACTCATCCAAGGCCCGTTTAATTCATTAAACACTATCTTAAGTGGCCAAAGTGATGGACAAAAAGTTTCATAGCAAGTCCTGCAATACAATTACCTCTGAGAACTGGTATCTAAATTAAAGTTAAATATTTAGAAAGTCTTCCTAAAGCTGCTAGGGGGATCGAGCTGGGTGTTTTATGTGTTCATTTCCAAGATAAATCTGACTGCAAACAGACGAAGAAGAACATAATTTGCTGTGTGTGTTCTGAATTTCCTGAGCGCTGCGGTGTTCTCTGTCTAAACACTCAGTGGTTAGAAAGCATGATTGTACTTGTCCACATTCAAATTCTGACACACACACTTGGACTTGATGGTGGATTTACAACTGACCGCAGACATCTTTAACCATTTCACAAGAAAATGTACAGGTGATCTATTTGTTACATTTGTATTTGTATGCAACAGGAACTGGACTAAGACTAGTCGAGATCAGTTAGGAAATGAATCAGCTGATGAAAGAGACCAATTCTGTTAATGAGAAGAAACTAAAACCACCTGAAAATGAGGCAGTATAAAAAGACTCATAGAAAACTGACAGGATACTGGGGACAATCAGTCACTGATTCATTCCATCAATGCTGCTAATTGCCATCCACTCCATTACTTTAGTCAGCTGGAAGGTTGTTGATAGCCTCACAAGTGTGAGTTCACAAATTTTGATTCACTCATTATGGTCGCACAAGGCTCAGGATTTTTTTCCAGGGTCCTGAGGGCAGACCAAAATTATTCTGAAGGCAATAAGGGCAAACCTTAACCCAGCAACAGTGCTCGGTTTGATTGGAAAAATGCTTAACCACCTTCTCTGGTTTTTGACTTTGTTTCAGCTTTTTGAGGTAGAAAAAGAATCCACCAAATCACTCCCTGAAGCTTACTCATTAGCCTGGCTGCTCCTGACAGGGTTCATTCTGCATCCATTACAAAGTGCACGAGTATGAAATTTACTAATACGTGTAGTCCCATGTGTACGTATTACAAATCATTTGAAGAATTAGTTTATAGAACAGTTCTGTATCCATCTATCTGTACATCTATCCATCTTAATATACACATTGAGAGCTACATGCTCTGTTAAGTGCAAAGAGTTCCTTTGTTTTTGGCATAGATTAGTGCTTCAGCTGTGAGGAAAGGACAGCCCAATTTGTCAAGAGAGTGCATGGAGCTAATCACATCAAAAGAACTGCTACCCAGTATAATATCAGCCCATGAGCAGGATGCCTAATTCATTAGTCTGCATTTGCAGGACAAATCACTTCTATGCTGACATACAAAAGTACCACACACACAAGCGAGATGAGTCAGTAAACGTGCAGCGGCCTACCGGCATGAAATAAATGACAATGAAAATATCTGATTTGACGACATCGTCCATGCAGTGGCTCTCACCGTAAATCTCATGCAAGGTAAACTGATGCTGCAATGCATACTGCAGCAGTCATGTTTATGCAAATGTGCGTGCTTCAAAGAAAAATGACCTTTTCTCTATGGCACGGTTTGATTTAGAGCACCTTACTCTATAGCTGCTTGAGAAGAGTTATGGATCCAATGGATGAAAGATGTGTCTTCCTACTCTCTAGCAGAAGAAGCATTTACAGTATGACGAATACTCTACCTTCTTAGCTAAAACAGAAATGAGCTGTGCCCTTCAAATCAGTGTCATTTATCTCCATTTTCTCTGGCCACTGGGTATCATATCCGAGTCAGCATTTCTGCCCACCTTCCTCTGAGAAGACAAGCCCTCCTCTGAGGTTTTTCTGGCCAGAGACGAGATTACTGTTAAGGTGGCAGACCACAGTTATTTAAATTCCTGGACCAAAATCTTGCCAGCTGGTAGGTGTGAACCACAGCACTAAGACATTTATTGACTAAACAGAGTCATTAAACTGCAGCATGTGAAGCACAAACACTTTACAGCTAAAGCTAGCATCAGACAGCAAGAAGCTACAGAAAAGCTTTCTTTTTTTGATCTAGTCTACAATTAACAGCTACGATTTAGTGATCTTATAGGAAACACGCCTGAGTATTTGTATTGAGTGTACATTTTACATAGTTAATAAGGTAGATATCATAAAAGCCCTTAGACGCTGCCTGTCACATGGTGCGACTTCACTGTTCCACAAATCCTTTTCATCACAGCGTTATTGTTGTGAATACTGTAGCATGATGAAGCCAAGTCTTTTATCAGCATCCCCAACAGCGTCTTTATTTCACATTATCGTTTTATTTTATTCTGTTCATCTCATTCAGTAGAAGCAAAAACTTTCTCAAGTCTTCATCAACTGGCATCACACAATTACACACGGCTTTGCGCTCGCACCAGTTTTCACATAAATAAACGCACACGCTCGTGCGAAAACAAACAAAGGACAAATTCCTGATTCCAAACCCATTTTCTTAAAAAACACAACAGGAACTGTCAAATTGCTGTCGCGAAACTTTGTGATTTACCAAACTATGAATAATTTGTGCATAAATTAAGTGAAAGGATAATGAGAAATGCCACGCTTCTGTGATGAGAGGAAATGGAACGCAGCAGTGGCCAATCAACTCGTGAAGATTGGAAATAGAATCAACAACCTCACCTGACATAAGAAACATGCAGGCATGAAAAACCTGACTGGAGAGTCAATAAGCTTTCATGCTCTGGTGTCTGACCAGCTGTAAATGAAGGGGCAGCAGCTTCTGTGTGCACATGCGGAGATGAGCTGCTAAAGATAAGATGCACTGCCTCCTTAGCTGTCTTTCCTAGCTGCAGGGGATTCTGTTTCTCTGTTCTCTCCCGAGCTTTGAAGCTCTAATGCCTCTGATCTGTCATCTATCTCTTGCCTCCCATGCTGTCCGGTGCGTGTCTGCTCATGAGCAGGGCGATATGACAGTGCTGCAGCCAACACACAGCGAGTCAGGTGGCCAAACCCTTCTTTTAGAACAGACAGTCTCTGCTAATGTAAATTTATTAAAGATCCTGGCACTGATGAAACTGTTAAATAGTAGCTGGCTGCTGTGAAAGGTGTGTCATTTTGTCCAGATTACCCTGCTGCAGTCTTTGAAAGTGTATGCATTTATAACCAACAGAAATCAGATGTTTCTCAGCGGGGTGTGCTAGTGTGCTGATGTTTTCAATTACAGCTAGGCTCAGCTACCAAATACTTGATTATATGGAAGGCCCTGGCCACCAATGTAGAGCTAAACGACCAACATGTCAGGCAGTTCAGTGGATCCAGATTTTTTTTTTTTTCTTTTTGCTGGTACTGGTGGGAGATCTGCACCATGTGAGGACCCCTGACAATACCCAACCCCCCAACAACAACAAAAAAAACCCTTCTTGCTCTCCCACAACCCGAGGGTGTCTGGCCGGGAGGCATGTCAGCATGTATCTCCCTACAGTCTGTCTCTTTGCCACCGTGGCAAATCAATTCTTAATAAACCATCTGAAAGCTTCCTCTGCTATACCTTTCATTTCCCCTCCTCAAAGCTGCAGGGCAAATTAGCCTGCCAAGAGGATGATAGGGAGCAAGCGGCAGAAGAAAGCAACGGAGAGGGGGATGAAAAAAAAACGACCCAACACCTACAATTAAATTAACAAATCACTGTTCTTAATTAATCGGGGAATTACAAGCAGAACTGTGGGTTTGAGACGTGACTGACATGGCTAGCACTCCCTGCATCTGCTTTTGTTAGTGCTGCTGGGGTGGGGAAGAGGAGAGAGGAAAGGCAGATGAAAGCTTAATAAAAACTCTCCGCAGAGCCCCCTGAACAGAATAGCGAGACTTACCTCTACTCCTCCCCCTCTTTTCTTTTTTTCCTCTTGCTCCCACTCTCTTATCCTCATCATTCCCCCTTCACTTTTGTCTTCTCCTCTCCCACTTTAACTAGCTATATCCTTTCCCCCCTTACCGTCTCCCTGCCCCGTTCTCCCCGCTTTGCTTTTGCTGGTACTCAAACCCATGCTTGCTAATGAGGTGTGGGATTGACAGCTGGATTACACCATCGCTTTGTAATCCTTTCATTTCTCTATGTAGGATAATCACACTGCAGACCGGGCCTTGCCTCCTGCCTCTAGGGACAATCAACAATGTGTGTGTTTACATAAAAGCAGATGCATGTGTAATATTCAGTTAACTGTGAGTAAAATGTCTTAGGGTTAATGCAACCTGCGTTATCTCGACTGTACACGGGCCCAGATTATGTCAATCATCAAGCAAGACCACCAGCATTTGGCGACGTAGCCAATGAATGAATGAGTATTCCTGTATAATCATGTCCACGCTTCAAGCAGCAAAAATAGTCCATCTGCTTGCCTTCCAGCCTTGTCTACATGTTCTCATCCCTTCTCCCTCAGAGATTGGCAAATATTGTCTTCCCTTGAACACGGCTGCTCCTTTAGCCCTTCTCCCTCTCTACCATTTCTCCTCCCTTCCTCCCCATCCCTTCTTTACCCCAACTCCCTCACAGGAGCTCGCTCCCTATGCGGCCACAGGATTCACTTTGTTTTTGATCATTCTCAGACTCAGAGCTAGACAACTTATCTGCTACTCTACATTCTCCCGGGCCCAGAGGAGAAAAGCAGGGCCTTTTATTACCCTCGCTCTTTGCCTCTTCCTCTGATGTGCAGAAAGAGAGACAACAGTCAGATAGGGAGAAGAAGCAGAAAGAGATTCAGGCCAGTGTGCTTTTAAAAACGTGTCGGTCCCAAGGCTTGAAATGGCTGTCTTATGGAGTTTTGACCAACAGTATCACAGGGCTTTTAAAGTCTTGCAAACAAAAATGCTACATTGTCACAAACCAGTATTGGCCATTTTACTCAGGGTTCAAAGAGCCAACAGTTATCCACAGCATTCATCCACTGTATTCTAGGATAAGCATGTGACCTTGATGCTGAAATCAACTGCAGGTTATAATGATGAATATGAAATGAATGAATATTCAACAAATTAATATTCTTCATGCTTTTGGGTTTTGTTTTGTTTTTTTTTTGGATTGATGAAGGAAGTGAATAATGTGAACATGAATGCAACAAACAAATCGTGATGTTAAAATCTGAGCACAATGTTTTTAAAGCACAATGCTAGAGTTTAATCAGCTAGACTATAGTAGCCACTGCAGGAGATATCCAAAATAGATTCACTGCAGCATTGTGAATTGCACTATATCCCTTTATCCAACAACCTTCATCTGTTTATAAAGGGCAAGTTTTCATTGCTTAGTGCAGTGCAAATGTTAACTGAGTAACTGACTACGTCCCAGCTATTCAACACTCCATGAGAGCAGTTGTCACTATAATGATCTGTCTGACGTTCTTTTTCAGGTATTTGAATTTTATCGGAAAAGGAGGTACAACACTGAGATTCACACTAAAAATATTATGCAATTTCTACTGTGTTATCACAGAATTTAAAAATCATTTTTAGCAAAATCATATTCTGGGAAAAAAAAAAAAAAAAAAAAAGCAAACAGTTTCCTTTTCCTGCAAACCTCAAACCTATTGCCTGTCTTGGGCTTTGTGAGCAACGTGCACTGGGTTTTAACTATGTTAACTTTGACACACTAGAATCTGCAAGGAAGTGTATGAATGCCCACGTGGATGCTGAAAACCTGCTAAATTATTCACATTGATAGCTAACATTTTAAGGCCATGTATGATAGATTAAAGCTGAGCTACGCATCAGAGATCCAAGACCAGAGATGACTTATCCTGCTTCACGGCTATAACACTTCACACTTCTACTTCTAAACAATATCAGTACTAAAATAATGCAGAATTGCAACAGTGACAGAAGAATTGGCTTCATAATTAATTGTCTAAAATAAATTAGTGTTCATTAGTGAGCAAAGTTAAAGCAAATGCTTACTGGTTCTTTTCATATTTGTAGTTTTACTTAAGATATCATCTCTAATTACAGTTTAATAATTTAACATTTTGGATTGAAATCTGTAACAATTTATATTTAATAATTGGAAAATAATAATAACTGACAGCTAAGGATTTGTGTAAACTGCCTACAATAGTGAAACAATTTAACATTTGAAAATAACCTCAAAGAAATTTCCACTAGCTAGCACCGCTCCTTACTACAGAGAGAGATGGGAATTCCCCTTTTGGGGAAATCAATAAAGTCTGTCAAAAAGCCAACATCTATCTTGACATGAATCAACAGAAACTGTTTGCAAAGACCTGGGCTCCTCTGAAAGCGCCTTTGTGAGCCCCTTATTAGCTTTTAGCCTGTCGAATAGCGTAGGACCAGACACCATGGGATTCATCATTGTCTTCTGATTAATTAACATTACTGGCACTGTGTTTGTCGACCCTCGGCTCCTCGATCCTTTTCTTCCTCCGTCCCCTGTGTTCCTGCATAGTTTCCTTGTTCAGAGGCAATGATTCGCCTATGTGCTGAACTTAGGAACTTAATGGAGAACGTTCACAAGAGGAGCAGGAAACAATAAATGATCATCAAGCGGCCATGTCTTCTGAGGACTTCCATCCTTGGTTTTAAAAACAAGGGAACTTTAAGCAAAGGGAATGGGATATGAGCTTGGATTTGCCCTGCCCGCTGAGAGATCATAGAAATCCACTCTTGATTAGAAAATAGTGCGAAATGGACAGAAGTCCATTAATTAAAAATAATGATCTCAGTTTGGGGAAACTAGGCAAACTAAAGAGATAATGGAGGGCTGGGTTAGAGGTGAGAATATTGTTTTCATACCACTGTTATGAAACATTTTCGCACAATGGTCCCGAATGAGATTTTACTGTTTTAAATTGAATTATGTTTTGTTATAAGAAAATCAAGTTTAACAAAACTGAGGAGAGACAAATTATCCAAAGTGAGCTCATGCATATTTAAAGATCTGAGTGCTAAAACAGTAATAGAAATTAAATTTGAAACAGTACATCAAAGAAATCTTCAACTACAAAATGGTAGTCGTGTCTTTCACCAACTTTGCTTTCCCATTAAAAAAATCAAAATTGAAAATGTGATGGATGTGTGGCAGCTGGATCGTCTTTTTTTTTTTTTGCAGATGCTTTCAGGGTGACTTGATTTCCAAGTGAATCAATTATGATCTAATTAAAATCCTGCCGTAGACAAACTGAAGAATTAAGAATGAGTGGGCAGGATTAGACCACAACAGTGTCTGGGCGTAGGCCAGAGCTACAGTAGAGTCGTGGGCAGCCTCAAAGTATCATAATGTGTTGCTGTGTTTCCTTTTGTGTCTTTTTACAATGAACAGCAGGAAGTAGGACTATAAAGGCTAAAATGCTGGCTGTGTCAGGGAACAGAACCTTATCTTATACTTCCTTTTCAACCCTGATCAGAGGAAAGCGTCTGTCCTTCTCTACCCCACCCTTTATTTCACTCTCCACTCTCACAGTAACCTAGCTTAAAGACATGGTCACTGTGACTCTTGAGGAAAGAGAAAACAGCCTTGTAGGCTTATCATTATCCTGCTGGTGTAATCCCTGTCCACCACATTGCAGCAAAAGAGCAGCCCTGGGAGTGTCTTGCATCCCTCTTGCTCCTTGTGAAAAAACTATTTCACCAAAGACAACAGGGACACCTTACAACAGCTCCTCTGCAGTCTTAGTCTTTATGCTGCAAGAAAGAAAAGAAAAGGGGAGGAAAAACAATCTTTTTAACCTTAGACAAAATGTGCATGTGTGTAAGACAGAGGGAGGGCAGGAGAAAGAGCCCTAGTAGAGTCCCCTTGTCATCTTACAGCCTTCAGAGCCCATGCAGACCATCTGTGCATTAAAGAGGTAGAGCCCAAGCAAAGTATTTAAATGGGTTTAATGTCTTCAAGAGGGCCATAACCTTGGTCCTGTAGAAGCCCAGAAGAGCCATCATACCAAGGCAGGAGGTCTCTTAATGTACGAAGCAGATGACAAGGATACAGAGTTCACACACACCACCGAGTAACTCAATCCGCAGGAAGTCTCTCGCATTTTTTCATTCATTCTCGTTTTCCCTTCTACCCCTGTCACCCTTGTCCCTCCTCCCCAAACAAAAGGAGAAGATGTCAAAAATCCCATTAAAAAATAATGGCCTCCACCTGCTTTCTTTCTTTTCTCATTCCCTCCTGCTTGCCTTTCTAATGACCAGCTTGGAAAAACCTAGAGGTTACCTGCTATGCACAGATCACCAGTCAACCGCCTCGGTGCACAGTACATTCGGCGACAAAACGCACACACCGAGCATGCAAAAGCACATAACCATTCCACCGTATGGTTTCCCAAGCCTTATAGTATTCATCAAAAGGCAGGTTTGCAGGTGTACCCCTCATCCCACCGACGTTCCTCATTAATCTCATAAACCACTTGTGTCTAGACTTTAAACGGGGAAGAAATGTTCGACCATGTGGTTAAGTCATCTATACGAACCTCTCTGAAAAATCCACACTAAATTCTCTGAAACAACTATAAACCATGCATGAGGTTGCAAATTAAGTAAATAAATGTCAACTGGATATTTCTAAGAGCTCCCTGAGGTCAGATTAGTCTTTGGCCTGATGGCCATAAACCAGCACCTGAAGTGTCTTCACTGCTTTACAAAACGTCCAACAAATGTCAGCCCTGTGCTTTTCTGCTATCAATAACCACTGAAAACAGGACCTTGTGATCTTTTCTCGATGGCTGAATATCCTTACAAAATTACCTATAAACCATGTAATGATTGAAACAGATGGTGTGGACAGAATAAAGATTTGTGTGGTTATTTTGCACCATGAGAAAGATTTGATAGTTTTATGGGAGAGCGCAGCACTGATTCTTCTTAACGCTACCACTGATGAGATACTCCTGCAGTGTATGTTTTAACTGTTACACACACAAAAAAAAAGCTCTTTTCCTTCTTTAGATTTACATATTCATATAACAAAACAAAACCAAAGGATTACTCAAAAGAATAGAACTTTGTGAGCTACAATGAACAAAAACTAGTAACAAAGGAAAGACAACAAACGCTAAAAAAAAAATTATCCCTCAACTACTGTGGCAACTATTCCACTTTGACCCAAACAATATACCGGTTGACCAAAATCATAGTTTTTCCATTTCCTTCACTGTTTAAAACAGTCACTTCATTCTGCAGCACAGTATGCATCACAGCAGAGGAGATGGTACTGTAGAGTTCGGCAATGTTTTTACTGTTACTGTTTTTTACTGCTAGTTTTGGAGCTACTAGGCTGTAAAGCTAATAAATAATGACCCAATCATGAAGCAATTGATTATCCACATCTTTTTTTTTTTTACTTCTTAAATTCTGTATCAGCATTGGCTGTATGATCTAATCTCCACGAGGACACCTGTCTGCTATCGATCCAGATAACTACAGGCTGTGTGTCAAGAGATTTGGAGCAAAACAGGTAATCAGAACCTAGTTTGAAGCCTTCAAAGCAGACTTCCATCCCTACATCATCAGCGCTCCTAACCATTAAAGCATGTGTGTGAGCTTTGATTTTGGTGAGAAGGGGAGGAAATGTTACCCTAATTCATGGCGTATTATTAGAACCTGTAAGGCACAGCATCTGTTAGCGTATTTGTAATGGTGTGCCATTTTTTTCATATGGAAATAGTTCTGTGCATTAAACTGGGGGTGAAATTGATACTTACTGTATATCAACTTCTGAGCTTCAAGTTGAAAAATGATGTTAAGAATGCAAAGCCTATAGCAATAACAGCCCAGCTATTGGATTTTGAAAAATCACCTAAAGTCTCATAGGAAAGCTTCACTAACCGAGGCATGTGAGACTCATCACCCAGGGCCTTCGAGTTGGCTGTTGGGAGAGATTTTCGGGAAATAATATCCTGGAAAAAATTACAGCTCTTAACGTTTTGTTTCATTCCGAATCCAAAGTTCTCTGTTGTATATTTGCTCGTTTTAGGGCATTCTCAAAGTGAGCAAAAACCCAGAGTATGCCAAAAAATGCTAAAAATGTGACCAGAAAAAAGTGGCATTGAAGGGAGACAGGAAGGATGGGGGTCAGAGAGGCAAGTCATAGATTTATATGACATCAACTGAAGTTGGAATTTCTACTGAATGGTAGCATCCATATCTAAGGTGAGAGCTGGTGTATATCTATGTGTGTGCATGGGAGGGAGGGGAACGGGAACAGAGAGAGCGGGTGGGAGAGATAGAGAAAGAATGCTTTGTGGATCAAAAAACACGTTTATGAGCACAACAGTAACCCTAAGCTGGGATTCTGTTAAAAACCGAACAGGTCACCTTAATACAGACATTCAGACATACAGACGCTCTGGCTGATATTACTGGAGGGGTCTCATTTTCAGCACGAATCCAAGCATCAGTGGAGGTTCTAAAAACAGTGACAACTGCAGGAAAAATCTGCAGTTCTTTCTGAGAAGCTGCACCGTGGATGTCAGCATCCTTATAGCTCAGGTACTGACATGTCAAAAAAAAAGGACCTTACATATCAGAATTCATCAAATACGTCCCCGTGTTCTCTCTCCCCCGCTCCTCTCTCACTAAACTCAGACAAATACCACCACAGTCGCAAACACAGAAAGTGAGGGCTGCCCGAAACCACCAGTAACCCAAACAAAGTCCAAGGTCAGCAGAGTGGGCTCACTGAGCTGAAACCACCAACCCTGGCTTTCATTACCAGGAACAGAATCAGCAAAGGGATGCAGGGACACATGGGATGAGGTTACGTTCACCAGCTCTGTTTATCTGTACTGGGTTGGCTTGAGTCCAACTCATAGCCTCTCTCTCATCTGCGAGATACAAAAACTCCAAATGTGTTGATCCAAGCATCAACACTTTAAATTATTTTACAACTCACTGTTTGTCTGCAGAAACAGAAGAAACAGGACCTTTCTCGGCGTTGTGTTTAGTTGTGTTATACTGATTTTACAAGTAATTATTCAGTGTTAAAGGTCTTGGAATAATGTGCTAGGAGAAGCTGTCATAGGTCTGATCAAAACAAGGCATACAAAACGGGACATCGTTAGCACTCGATGTGTCACGCATACATATACCAACAACATTAGGAAAAAACACACGCAGAGACTGAACAAGACCTCGCTTCTTTTTTCTTTCTTTTTTTTTTTTTAAAATTTTAC
>VUQR01007851.1:7840-17953 GCA_015108515.1 Hemichromis elongatus | reverse complement strand
CCTGTAGGGAGTCCGCAGCAAAGTTCCATGATGTGTTTTGATTTGACGTAGCTGCTAAAACGGAGTAGGAACTAATAAAATTAACAATGAAACTGTAACATTTAGGGCTTAACAAGCATGAAGGCAGACTTCTAAGACCTTAGCCAGCCAGTGTTACTGACATTATTATTTATTACACCTGTGCTGTTTTAAAGCTCTGTTCAGTATGCCCCGGTGCCAATCTGTATGCTAATACGAAACAGGGACTGTGTTTTTTTGTGTTTTAAACACAAAAAGGAAAAGTTTTCTAAAATTATGCTTCTCCCAGAAAATCATCCCTCTATCCCTCAAAAGTCATGAAAATATTTTATTTTGCTGTCAAGTTAAATTTCTATCTTTTAAAGTTGCATTCAATAATACAAATGTGTCACATCTTCTTGGATGGCACAAAACAGGGGAAACAAAAAAGTGTATTTCTTATGGATTAGTTAGTATATATTGTAAACAGTATGTACACTACTGAAAGCCTTTTCCTCAGCATCTATAAATATAAAAACCCCACAAAAGATTTTTTAAAACTATGATTTAAAAACTCTTTGCTGTAGATATTTAGGAGCGGACATTTTTCAGCATGTCTTTAGCGCGCAGACAAATAATGTTGCTAATGGACCATTATCCAAACAGGGTTATTATTCTTCAGTTTGCCATTTTTGATATTTCAGAAGAAACTGATTTTTTTTTTTTTTAAACCTAGTGCGTCATAGTTATCCTTTCCATCTCTGGACAGCAGGAATCCAATTTGACTGTGATGATGGGGAATCTAAATTTGAATTTATTTCGAGTTTGATGGCAGAGGAACTGCATGAGAATCATTAAAGAATCATCTTTCAACCATGTAAGTACCAACAAAAACTATTAGATTAAAACAGAATTTAATTTGTTTTGATCATTAAAACATGAACAAATGTTTCAGAAAACGTGTCTTGAGAACTGATTTTTAAATAAAGAAGGGTCAAGCATAAACACAAGGCGTGTGCGTGTCATAATTTGTCAGCAGACAATAGCTATAGAAAATACAATCAAATGAGCCTATTTTGAATATATTCAAAACACCAGCATCGTATCTTAAAAACTCAGATTGGGAACTGCCACTACGCCGCGTACAGGGTGCTTCATTATGTCATCTTTTATTACTGTATTTAAAATAGTCAAATAAACTGAAGCCTGGGGAGTAGCAAACAGATGGTTCTGATAGCAATGAAAGAAAGTAGGGGAGACAGGTGGCATTGCTCTTACTTGTGTAAGGGGGGCAGTCATCGTGCTCTCCTGATAATGATGCTTTCATTAGCCATTGGGATGCCAGACATGTCCCTTACACTAAAATCAGAAGGGATCTCTTTGTGTGTGTGTGTGTGTGTGTGTGAAAGAGAGAGAGACTCGTGCACTCGGTGAACTGATTTGGTTGCAGTTTGGGTTTCGCGTTTGTATTCTTGTCTCCACTTCACTCCGAGCCCATTAATGCAAATTATACTGAGAAAAGAGAGTGAGTTAAAGTGCAAAGGGTAAAAAGTAAACCCACCGAGTGTCGTAACAGTCTTTATAAAAACTATTAAAATATTCTCTCCTTATGCGCCATCAGGGACCTTCTTCTACAGTAAGTCTGAATAGTCTCTTAAGACATAGAGATTCTCTTGTCACCCGCTGGACTAGTTTGTAAGAAAATATGGCTGACACATTTTTTTTGGAGGATTTTATTTTTGTGGGGTATGAGGATATGATCCCATCATTCCTTCTGGATTATGCACCCTCTGGGGTTTCCCTGTTTGAGCCCCAGTATCCTGTGGTATTGCCAATGGCTGACGCAGGAGGCAAGGCCCTCAAAGGTTGATGACAGATTCAAAGACCCACTGACAGCTCTGGAACAATGACCCGGGCAGGGATCAAGGAAATTCTGGGCTTGGAGCAAGACAGAATACTATTGTTTGATTTCCCATCTTTGATGGAGACGCAGTGGAAAGAAAATACAGATTGATATCCCTAGTGGCACAGCAGTGGCATGGAGCCTTATGATATTCAGAGATCAGAAAGCCAGCTGCAAAGTGGTCAGGCGAACAATGTGGAGCGGTGGGTGTCACAGCCTGTGAAATGCATGGAAAAAGAATAAAAAATTGTCAAGAGAATGTGAAATTGCGCCATTCAAATTTGCCCATCTGCCAAAATGAGTCATAAAAAGTCCTGTGGTGTGTGGTTAAGAGAGTCAAGAGTCAGCTCAAAAAACGGGCAAGGCTATATATTTGAAACTGTAAATTTAACATAAGTTATAGTATTTACATACTGGTGTTATTAATTATTTAAGATACACAAGTATCTTTAGCAGTTGAAATTCTCATTCCACCACTATTTGCTTTAGACATAAAGGATGAAACAAGTAATATGATAACAATGGCATTGTGTTATGGTACTAGCTCTCAGTTACATTTCAAACTTAATAGCTGGACTGAGAGCACAGACGAGTCCATCAAGTGTAAATCACGTGCCTATCTATTCTATTAATAAAAGCTCAATCATAAATTGCTGCCTGTGTGAAAACTTTGAAAACAACTACAGGAGCTTTCATGTGAAGGCATGAGCTATGGCCTATGAATGGACAAATATGTGAGGACTAGTGGAGAGGTGTTAAAATGATTCGGCAGGGAGAATTTTTAGCAGCTATGGGAGGCACTCAGTGGAGATGCCCCTAAGGCTGATGGGGTGCTTTGATCAGAGATGGAGGGACACGCCTGTTAAAAATCAGCAGTTGCCCGCTCCCCTTCTGTCTCTTTGTATCCCTCTCTTCCTCTCTCCCTTTTTCCACTTCTCCATTTCTCTGTTTTTCGGTCTCATCTTTATAATCGCTCATTTTCCCTTCTTTCTGTTTTTCTCTTATGAGCATCATTTCCCTACCTTCTCTCTTTCTTGAGGAAACATGCATTTACTAAAGGGTCAGGAGAGCTCCTACTCCCATGTCCATAGGAGCAAGGAGCACTGCACAAATGACCTATAGTGTCCCCTGACAACACCTTGTAACTATAAGACAGGAGGGATTAACAAGCACCCAGTCCACACAAAGAAAGGCGTACACACTTGACTTCCTGCAATATACATTCACTAATAAATCAAATAAATCCAATCCAAATGCATGGCGGAAAACAGCAGCAATGGATATAGACTGACTGCACCCACATTTTTGTTTTGTTCAATATGGTATTTCAATTTCTTTGATTTCACAGCAGACTATTTATTTCTGAAAACACTTTCCCGGTGATTTGGTTTAGTGCTTCACTTTATGTCTTTTCCAGGGTTGGTTCAGCATGGGGATTCTCTGACACCGAGCAACAGTAGTGAGTAAATTATTCCATTCAATTATCTGAGCATTTGCTCAATATAAATACCATCTGGGTGCTTGAAATAGATTAGTTTAAGGCCATACTAAATTATTAAACTATTCCCAGTGAACGAGTCCCCATTCCCCTTTAAATGAGGTAGACTTATGGGGTTCATACCAAGCCTCTAGTCGTCTGACTCGTTCAGCACTTAAATCACATCTCTCTGGAACACTGTGACAGAATTCCCAACAGGAAAGAGAAAAGGGTCCACCGTCACTTGACCCTCGCTTCTTTCCACTGGCCAAACGGTTAACCCATTTACTAGACTAACAGGCCTGGCCTTACAAGCACAAATTGCAGAAATAGAGCCGAGCTCTAGCTCAGTATAGGATAAGAGGAGATGTTAGCTGTCTGATTTTGGTAGATGACTTTAAACTATAATGTGTTTAGCAGGGGGAGTTCTCAACCACATGAATTCAGACTTCCATATGACCTCAGTCACTCCTTTTTCCATCTCACACAGCTCAGTCAGACAACAGACCTACAGCAAAGGAATTCTCATTTATTCAGCACGCTCCCTCTGGAGGTCCAAATCAAAATGTGAACATATGGCTGCACTGCAATGTGCAGACACTACTATCCTCTAAACTGCCTCAGCTCAGTACACAAAGCAACACCCATGCAGCACAGTTGACATCCAAAAAGCTTTCAGCTCTCTGGTAGATGAGTTTTAACCATTTTATGACCTGTAAAGCATCGTCAAAATGTCCTTGCCAGAAACTCTTTTCGTGTGTGTGTGTGTTTACTATCTTATAAAATTTCTCACACAATTAAATTAACATAAGTCCTCAAACTAAAGAGAATTTCAGAAGATAATGTTCCCTGAAGAAAAGCTCTCAAGAATCTGAAAAATGTCACAAAGTTAAAAATATTGTCACATTAACTTTGGAGGTTCTACCAGCACTGGTATGCATTTAAAAAGACATTCGCCACCAGTGGCACATACCTCCATGCTGTTGTCAGTCCAGGATTTCAGGATTTTATGACTTGCTCACACTTAGCGGGTTAACAAGAAGATTTTCCAGCACTTAAGTGGAAATTTAAAAAAAGTGTCTCTATACTATATGGTATTTGATAAATTACTGAAAATTACTGAAAACCTTATACAACTATTACAGTATACATTGATGAAAATAACTATTTCCTTTTCTTCACATAAATAAAAACCAGGTCATAAGTATTTTCATGGTGAAGGTAGGGTGGGAATAATGGCGAGGGCTGAGACAGAGATTACGTCAAGAGATAATACATTAGAATGCCTTTTCAAAGTTGGACTCTCACAGGATGTCAAACCTAATCTTTTTAAATAAATTAGGTGCATGTGCTAAATTCATTCAGTTGCCACAATAGTGGGTCAGAGTTCTTTGAAGAAAAAAAAGCTTAATTAATAAGCCAGTCAATCAAATACATTTAAAAAAAATATAAATATATTATTTTAAACACAGATCCAAATGGTTCATTTGATTGAGCGTTTAGGTTTAGTTTGTTTTACAAAACGCTAATCAGTTGGCACTGGTTCTTCATTGCACTTCTTTTGCAGATCATGGGGCTCAGGTGTCCCTTTGCAAGGTTGCTTCACAATAAGATCCTTCATTCATCTCTTTCACCTGGCATAGAAATGAAACATATAAACAAAGCGCTGTTACCGGCATTTTTGAAACCAGAGTGGCGACACTCCATCAAACAGCACATCATCAAAACACACTTTGAAAGAAAAATAACTTCCTCTATCTTGCAGCAGATTGTGAGAGCCATTTTTCAAAGACCAAGTATAATGGAAATTATGAAAAGGCAATTTCACCCTTGGGTAGAATTGGGGCGACCGAGTGCAATATTGGCATTGTGCTTTTTAATGTTGGGTTGTAAACACGGAGATACAGGCCTGCAAGTTGTTGACACATCTCCGTGGTGCACGGCAATGTTAGCCATTGCTCCGACTGGACCACAGTTCAGAGCACAGAGTAAGGAACGGACAGTGCTGCAGAGCAGCGCCTTTCATGTTTTTATTAGGACTGTAGTTCACGCTTTATCCTCTACTTATCTTTACTTTTAATTAAAGCGAGACTTTTTTTTAATGTTTGTACACTTCCATTAAACACAAAGCATTGACTAGTGTCAGGTCAAGCTGTGCTACATTTGCATATGTTTAGAAAAGTGACCTTTTTACAAAGTCAGATGAAAAGCAATTCTTTTGTCCATTATATGAAGGTAATGCATCATGTTCTAGCTTTGTCTGCATTGAAGGAAATATATGAAAATCAATGCGGGGCCATTATGGTCATACTGTCCTAGGAAGAATGTGAGGTTATTCAAAGGGACTGACCTTTTTCTTTGGGAGATGGACTTTCAAATGTATCAATAATAATTCCATTTTTCCCAGCCAGTCATTTATGAAAAGGCACCATTTGACAGGCAAAAATGATGTAGTAGAAAAGGACAATATTAATTGTAACTCCAGCTATATTAAATTTAGTCAAATTATGCAAGGCAGTTCATAAATCATGCGGACAAGCCATTGCATTACATAATCCCAATTCTGAAAAAGTTGAGACATTGTGACAAGTGTGAATAAAAAATAATCCAATGATCTGTAAATCTCAAAACCATACATTTTATTCACAATATAACATCGAAAATATATCAAATGTTTCATTTAAAGAAATGCAACACTTTAAGAAAAAAATTGTAGCTCGTTTGAAATTTGATGGCAGCAAACTTGCAAAAATGGAACAATGTCGTCAGTCCTTGGTCTTTTTTTCTGTATTTTCCATTTAATGATACACCAAATGTGTTCAATTTGTGAAGAGTCTAGACTCTGGACTTCTGATGTGTAAGCTGACAATTACAGTATGTAGCATTAATGCATTTCTGTACATTCAGAGATGCCTTTGAATTGAGTACTGATAAAAAGTTGGGAAGTCCTTTTCCTTTTTAGTGCAGACCATCTGAAAGCCAAGTTTTCCTAAAACAAAAACAAAAAAAACCAACAACAACAGCAACAAAAAAAATTTAAATTCCAATTTTTCTGATCATGGAAGAGTTTTCCACTTTGCCTTTATGTATTTTAAGTGAGCTTTGGGTACTTTTTGTATCCACCAATGCTACCAGACTGTTGCCATTTAACCCAGTTAGCTCCAAAATGTTCTCTGTTTTCTTTGTATTGTTTTAGGGTCTTTTTTTTGTCATTATTATTATTTTTTTTTTTTTACAGTATAAAGTACCTTGAGTGCTTTATACCAGTAGTCCCCAACCTTTTTGCGCCACGGACTGGTTTATGCCCAAAAATATTTTCACGGACCGGTCTTTAAGATGTTACAGATAAATACAACAAAAATAAAACCAGTGCAAAAAAAAGAATATTTATTCATAACACACGGGAAACTGAGTTAATGATGAAAACAATAAATAATAACGATAAAAACCAATAAAAACCCTGAAAACCATAAATTTCACACCTGAGCCTCAACTCTCGCGGCCCGGTACCAAACGACTCACGGACCGGTACCGGTCTTTGGCCTGGTGCTACATGAATAGAACTGAATTGAATTGAAAAAAAATTCTCAAGCTTTGTTTTATTTTTTTAATATTTATTTTTCAAGCCTTTTATTTCCTTCATCCCAGTCTTTAAGATGTGTTGCAGCCATTGAATTAAAAATGTTAACTAATATAACTAACTAACTAATATTATTGTTAGTTATCAGTTCAAACTTTAGATGTGTTACATATGTTCTATTGTGAGCAAAACATGGGTTTATGACATCTGCAAATCATTGCATCCTGTTTTTATCTGCATTTTACTAAGCGTCACAAGTTTTTTGGAATATTGGTTGTACAGTTTGAAACACTATAATGTGTCAGTTCAGTTGGAAATATGTGAACAAAGCATAAGGATTGCTGGATCTGTATGCTATTTGTTGATGCTGACGTTGCTGTTTTAGCACTGGATCTACAGAAACAACGGCTCTTGATAATATTTGATGGAATTAATTCAGTGTGTTTGTATTTTAATCACCATACCAAGGCTGCTGGGATTACAAGAATATATCACTCCACATACTTTAACCATTACCAAAGCAGCATGGTAAGTGATTAGTGCAAAATGGGGTAAAAACTACTATAACAGTGTGGAGACGGCCCAGCTTTACCAACTCAACAGTGACTAGGTGACTTAATAATAATAAAAAAAAAATTGACGAAAAGTGCTTTTGAATAGATTTATTTAAGTAAAGCTCAACCTATGATTGTGGTATTTACATGTAAGATTTATTGTTAATATGGTGAGACTTCTACTACAATAACAATACAGCCTTCCTGAATTGATAGCACTTTGTGCTACTTATACCATTATAAAATGGTCACATTTATAGCGAGAATTTTGTGATTTGGAATTAATATCAAAACGCTTTTTGTTCAAAAAGCATACTTTATGTAAACGTAAAAATGATAATTTCTTGGTTCTTCTAGTTATTTTCTTTAAGTCAACAGACTTTTGAAGCACTCTATCTGTAGCTTGAAGCAATTCCACACTGGATCCACCATGTTTAAGCTAATAACATATGTGGATATTATTCTTCATAATTTAAATAAAGTTATAAATACAGCCCATCTTGACAAAACTGTCATGATAAAATTGTTTTAAAATGTAGACAAGTTTGTAGTCAAGTTTACTTGCTGACCAAAACTTAACTAAACAAGTCATGTCCTACACCGGTTATCTCTTGCTTTCTAAAAGCACTCTGATTCAAATGATGCATATTTCCCACCTGTGGGACTAATAAAGGTCATCTTTATCTTTATCTTATCTTATCTTTATTCCCTAATTCTGTCTTGCCTTTTATTAGACTTTCGTACAAAAATACCTAAAATTAAATGTGAAAACCACTTTACAGTATGTCAGAAATAACAATATGTATATATTAACTTATTAAAAAGTTTTTTTCAATTTAAATTTTCTTCTAATATTCTTCTAATAATACCATTTTCAACCTCTGAAACGTTATATTTGAATTTCTTGCAGTGTTGCCACCTTGAAATGAGAACCTACATTCTGCGTGCTAACCCTTGGCTGATAGCACACTGGAATTAAGAAAGTAAATCTCAGCCTTAGGTCAAGCTCTATATACCCTACATAAGCTTTCTCTGCTCATATCAGTATACGTGTGTGTGTAGAAATGTATTTACACATATTGCAGATGCTTTGCTATGAATTATGCATATTGTTGTTCAGTCCTGGGCACTGCCAGTGATCCTGCACTTTATTGGATAGCTAGGAGAAGTTAACCATCTGGACCTGGTTGGTTTTCCTGTCAACTCTGTCTCCCACTTCTGCATCTGACTATGAGAATCATATATTAAAAACAGTAGAGATGCATACTGTAGCACTAGCCTGAAGGGGATATGAGCACATAAGATAAGCCTCTCATAAACTTGGCTAGCCCGTTGTGTTTATGTGTGTGTGTTAGAAGAAATTGTAAACAGGTTTACAACAAGATGCACTTGTGCTCCTTTTGCTAATTAATTGTAATTCATTAATGCAATTATTGGCAAACACCCTTATGTAAACATACTTGTGTTCCATTATCACTATAATAATATGAACTGCTGGGTTAAAATGTTAAAGGACTACGGTGCTGTTTAAAAAAAAAAAAGCAATTCTCCTTCACAAAAATTGTGAGGGGGTGCATAAAAACCTATTTTATGACATTTCTAGAAAAACTCCCACGCTTAAAAAGAAGCTTAACAGTGTTTTGTCTCCAATTTTTATAGCGTGGAAGCAGATAGACCAGGTCTGCATAGGTCGATACTATGTTTCTTTGTTGTGCTTGTGGTGTGATTAACCTGTCTGGCACCTGTACCTCTGGATGAACTTAGGTCAGTGACACTGTTGCCATGGATTGTTAACCCAGCTGGTGTCTGTGACTCCAGCTACTTAATGCCTGAACTTGGATCAGTTAGACTTATTAGTGCATAGCACCCCACCTGGGAAGCTGAACTCGGGTCAGTCAAACAGTTAATAACAGACCAAGATCCATTTCCCTCTGTGTGCTGTCATGTTAGTTTGACCCCATAGATCGGGAGTTTTGTGTCGACAGCCTGGTCTTTACTTAGTGTTTATTGCACATTTTACTTTTTGAGAATAGGGCACGGGCTGAAGTCACATCTTTACCACAACATACACACGGACTGCAACTGTCCATGAACTCAGAGATGTAATGAGATGTGGAGAAAGATGTCTGCTGGCAAGGTGAGCTGATATTTGTTTATTGCTTTTTAAAAATGAATAAAACATGAGCGATTCTTAGAATATGTTCCTCCATAACTACAGCAGTGAACTACAACAACAAGGACATATGGTGTTCAAGATTTATTTTATATTTTACTCGTTAAAGGCTACAACTCCTAGATTTACTTTGGAGCCTTTGAACACGCAGTAGCTGTGGCCTGTGAACACAACAATGCTCGGTAAAGGTGGGCTCATGTCTCACATTGTAAATTAGAACTCTTTTATGAAAATTATGTAGTTATTCAACATTTAATTCAGCCTCATAATAAACCCTGATATTTCAATTCAAACATGTTAATTGCTGACTGACTTAAACAGTGATTAAAAACATTTATGTATTACATTATACATTATATATATATATATATATATATATATATATATATATATATATATATATATATATATATATATTTTAAAATTTTT
>VUQR01007847.1:33894-56045 GCA_015108515.1 Hemichromis elongatus | reverse complement strand
CGGTTTACTTAAAAAGACTTGATACTTTACCCCAAATCTAAAATTTAATACGCATCTTATATAGAAAGTGTGCACCATTAATTAAATTCATTCATTCATTCAAACCACACTTCGTACGTATGTGTGCGTGAGCTGTAGCACAGCCAATCAAATTAACCAGATTTAAAAAAACAAACAAAAAAAATCTGTATATTTTCTAAGTTCACTTGTTTCGTCATGTGTTGAGATAAACGCAGATTTAAAAAAACACATGGTCTAATATTTGCATTTTGCAACATTTCTTTTTTTGTTTTTTTTAAGACTTGAAAAGATTTGAAATTCAAAGTTTCAGACATGTGACTTTACTTGGACTTTTACACCAGTGACTTGCCTGACATTACTTGAGACTTGACTCGTGACTTGAGGATAAAGACTTGAGACTTACTTGAGACTTGCAAAACAATGACTTGGTCCCACCTCTGGTATACACCCCTGATAGTGCAGACACACTTGGGACCTACTGTAGAATGCCATAGAATAATTATAATTAGAAGAAATTAAATAAGATGTTTTACTGTGTTTTAGATAGGATTTTTTTTCCATCTATTTATATTTTGTGTTGTAAAATTAATGTTCTGTTCAGTAGATTAGATTCTAAAACAAATATTTGAAAAATACTTTTTTTCTGTAATCTCTTTTTATAGCTGACATGCACTCCCTGCTGGATGTGACAAAGATTGCAGATAGCCTTGTATTCGTGTTGGATTCTACTGAAGGTTGGGACACCTATGGAGACCATTGTCTCTCTTGCCTCTTTGCTCAGGGTCTCCCCAGCTATGGTAATTATGAATCTTTATTTTTTATTTTTTTGTTGTTTTAATTGACTTATTTTATGATGTGCTCTTACTAAGCCCTTGTCTCTCTCCCATATTCAACCTATACAGCATTGGTGTGTCAGGGTGTGTGTGATCTTCCTGTGAAGAAGAGGGTCGAGTCCAGAAGAGCTTTGTCAAAGATCACAGAGGCCCGTTTTCCTGATGCCCGTCTCTTCCCTCTGGACTCAGAACAAGATGCCACACTACTTCTCAGACATCTGGGGACTCAGAGACAGAGAAAGTTGGGTTTCCGCTCCAAACGGTCACATCTCATTGCACAACATGTCACTTTTACACCCAACAATCCTGCTGATAGTACATGTGGACCCACTGGCCTGGGCACACTCTGTGTGTCCGGGTATGTCCGTGGCCGCCCTCTGCGGGTTGACAGACTGGTACACATCAGTGGTCATGGTGATTTTCAGCTCAGCCAGATTGACGCCCCAGTAGACCCTCTTCCTCTCAACTCAACAGTGTCCAGACCACTGAAGCCTAGCAAAGGAGGAGATGTTGACATGCTGGTAGGTGTTGAAACTTGTTTAAGTTGGGTAATCCATTACAACTGTCAGCTTCTGGTTTGTTTTTTTTTCAAAGTAATATTACTGTTGCATAACAATTGGTATGTACACCTGGAAAAATATGCACACTTTATACACTGTTTTTAACTATTAAAAGTAATAGAAGTAAATAGATTGAGTAGTGGTCAGTAAGTTTAAATGCGAAGTGAGATTTTAACACCTTTATTTGTTTTGGAGTGTTGGTGCATCTAGTTTAGTTGATATGATTCACATTTAGCTGCTCATTTGTGTTTCCCACAGGATGGAGGTGAAAACGAGGCCCCTGTGAGGGTGCTCATGAAAGCGGACCCATCCACACGGGAGAGTCTGCAGGCCGAGGCTGATGTGGATCCCATGGATGGAGAGCAGACATGGCCAACAGAAACAGAACTGCTGGAAGCTGAAGGTGAAAAACAGAATTAATAGATAACTAATAGATAATCGTCTCAGAAAATGAAGATGACTAAGAAACAAAATGAGAGATGGTTTAGTGAAAGATTGAGGACTCATTTGTGTTCGAACAGTCACACTTGATTTGAAGTTACAACTATAGCATTTTATACTTTCAAGTAGTGGGAAACTGTCTTACTGAGGAAAATATATAAAACTTAATTTGCACAAATGGTTTGTGATGTGACAGTTTAATAGACACAGCAAGCCAGTTAAACACAGACCATGCTATAATGTTATCGATAAAAATTTGGATGGTTACACAGCTGAAATACCGTATTTTTTGGGGTATACGGTTCACTTAAAATCTTTTAATTTTAATAAAAAATCGACAGTGCGCCTTATGTATGAATTCTGGTTGTGCTTACTGACCTCGAACCGATTTTATGTGGTACACGGCGCTCAAAAATCTGTCAGAAGGTTTTAGTACGACTTTGGTAAGCGACGAAGCCGCACCGCTTGATGGATTGGTGGAGCCTTACGCTACCGGAGGCAGGAGCCTCACTGAGTATCTGGGTCCAAAACTCCGTCCCTTTCAGGTCCCAAAGTGCTGCTTTACCAGGTGTAATAATTAAGTTTATCATCCAGGCATCCATGAAAACAGAATTTATTAAATTTAACCGAGTTAGAAGTTAGCAGGAAGTTAGCTCGCTAGTTTCCACCTAAACATGATATACCATGTCCTGACTGAGAGATTTCTGAAAACATTAAAACATACATCTCTGCTATCACTTCCAACATTAATTAAGACAGAAAACTAAACAGCAGTGACATTTGTAGGGTTAGTGAACTTGGACCAGCTGGTATATAATAATGTGCTACACAACTATGTTAGCATAACATAAACACAGTGAAGCTAGAGGATAAACGCTAACTATTTTCCATTCGTTAAAAGTTAACATGAGGGTTCCTGATAGTTAGGGACAAATGCAGTCGCATGGCAGGATGCTGTAAACGGACCAAACTTCAGTCAGGAGAACAACTGAGATAATCCATCCACAATACCAGGTTAGTCATTAATATATTGCAACAACATGGGAATAGAGCAGCTGCAAGAGAATTCAACATTAATGAATCAATGGTACAGAAGTGGAGGACGCAAGAAGAATGAGTGGAGTAAAGTTTGACTTATCTTGACTGTTTTGTTTCACTTAATCCACCTTATAATCCGGTGCGCCTTATGGCCCGAAAAATACGGTAACTCAGTCATTTCTAGTAAATAGAAATGAGTAATGTTCTTTTCTTGATGGAGGCGTATACAGTTTATCCTGCTAGAAAAACACATGACTCAAAGCCTTTTAATGTTTCTCTTTTTAGAGGCCAGGAAGAAAAAACGCATAATGAAGGTCCCTAAAGGAACATCGGACTATCAGGCCACTTGGATTGTGGATGAAGGTGAGGAGGAGAATGGCGACATGGATGAAGAAAGTGATGATGATGTTGACGACGATGATGATGATGAGGACATGATGGATGAAACCATGGATAAAGAGGATGGGGAGAATGATTCTCAGGTACTCATTTAAAGTACTTTTGATATAAGTCCATAATGACGCAGTAAGGCAGAAGATAATAAAAGTAGCAGTTTAAATTTCCCTTTTTTAAAACTTTACACAAATATTAGAGGTATAACGTTTATAATGATACGACAGCTTGGCCTTGCAAAATGCGATACAATGAAAAATGGCAATAATTTGCATGGACATTAATAGGATTTTTTTATTTATCTATTTTATAAAGCTCAGGTCAGGATAGAATGTAAGCAGAAATGCTAAGATATCTCTTTGTCTAGCCAGCTCATCTGTCCAACCAGGTCTTCAGGTCTACTGGTTGGATAATGAGGTGTTCCCAAGCCAGCCAAGATCTAGTCTGCCCATTTGTCCTCAGTCTACCTTGGTGTCTCTTCCTGGGTAGGACATTCAACTCATCTAGGAAGCATGCAGGAGATATCCTAGGCACATGTCCTTACCATGTCAACTAGCTCTTTTCAATGGATGGGAGAACTGGGACGACTGTGAATGACTCTGCTTTTCACCCTATCTTTAAGCTTGAGACCCCCTTTGGAGGAAACTCATTTCCGGTGCCTGTATTCCTGATCTTACTGTTTCAATAACTACATCTTTGCCTTTCTGGTTAGCTCTCTTCATTACAGCAGTTTGTTTAGTGCAGATGCTGCACTAATCATCTTTCAATCTCTAGCTCAATTCTTCCCTGACCTGTGAACATGATTCGAAGATACTTGAACTGCTTTTGATGGTGCAGATTCCTTACTTGGGTGCTGTTTTTCAAGCCATGAGGCTTGAGCAAGCTCAGAATGGGGAAAATAAAAATACATGAGCCTGCCTACCTGTGGGCGCACCACCAACAATTAAAGCTGGATCAATGGCCAGTGTGGTAAGAGTAATGAAGCATGCTAAAAATGAATAATTTAGAGAAGCTCTTAGTCCGTAGTATCATATTTAATAAAAATTTTAACAGCATTTTACTGAAAAACAAGGTACAGTAAGTTACCAAGTACTTGGATAGCAATGCTTTCAATTGAAAACACCAGAGACCAGAGACTCACTGCAGGAAGGCAAATGACAGATTTTTCATTATAGTATTGATAATGTAGAGGATTCGTGTGTACAAATGTTTTTATATTTGTGATTTTTCTTTCATTTATCATTAAGTAGTTTGACCAGAAGGTCAGCCAGAACATACCTTTTATGGCTATTTTGTTGAGCGGGTCGTGTTGTCATAGCAACAGTGTGGCTGAGGTCAGGCGGTACAATCCTGCGGAGGATGATGAGGATGGTAATTTGTGAAGAAGCAATAAAGTGTTGGCGGTTCCGGGGCTGAAGCGGTGCATACGTGACCCACAGGCAGTGCACCTCACTGCTGAGAGGCACTGTTTATTTTCTCAGTGTCTGACTCTGGCTTGTAGTGCCAGGCTGCTCACCACAACAATAGTGTTTGGAGCAGGAATCCCAAGAGAAGCCTCCTGTCTTCCTGTCTTGTGAACAGAACTTCCTGTCTGGACGAAGGGAGGGGTTGGCCATTTATTTATTTCCCCCACCGCTTGAAAAGAAGTCGGGGAAACGTTCCTTATGCAACGGGTTCATTGCGATCTGTGATTGTTATTAACATGCATTTGATGTCAAGGTTCGCGTACAGGAATACGTATCTAGACGAAGGTAACAATAGTGGAAAGGGTACTTCAAATGATAATGATTATTATTGCTATTGCAGCAAGGATGTTGGAAAGGTTGTGAATCAGCCGCATGCTGAGAGCTTTCCGCTCTTGCGGCTTCTTCTGTAATTTGCCAGTCAAGGGACCACAGCAAAGCATGTCTTCTTTGATGATTCATTTCCTTATGCAAATATATTGCCCTTGGATGCTCAAGTTCTACATATTGTTTTAAGAGTGGATGTTTTGCACTGGAGAGTGTTGTTACGTAACACACTGAATTCAAATGTATGCAAAACAGGGATTCCCATAGTTTGAATTCGGGCAATTACTTATCCCATTCACACATACAAGGCCCTTCAGTGCTGTTTGTTTATTGTGGCGGAGTTGTTGGTTATGTTACATAAACATTTTCTATAATTAGGATCTTTTTGATGGCCCTTGTTTTCCTACCATTTGTGTCTGGTTATTTTTAATACTGACAGCAACTAACAGAGTAAGTGTTTTGTAATAGCGGGGTGCAACAACAATATTGTGCATTACAGCAAGAGAACATTATGGCTGGGCGATATGAGGAAAATCTAATATCAAAATATTTTTTTGGGCTATATCATGATACGCGATATATATCACGATATGTTTAAATAACCTCCAAAAACAAATGTTACTTTCAAGCATATAGTGCCTAAGATTGGACAGGTATCCTCATTCAAATCGACCATTTAAACGTTCACAGTATGTCTTTCTCTGTGGTCAACACGGACCTTTAACAAACAAAAGATCAAAGCAAAGTACATCAAGCAAGAATTGATGAGACAAAATAAAACAACTGAAATTAAAAGGGTGCTCTTTTGTGCTCATCACATATAAAAATCATAAAATAAAAAATGTGATGAGCTCAAATTACAGAAACATATTTTAATCTGATGATATATTTTGTTACCCTCCACTTAATCCTTTTTTTTCCCTTTTATATGGGATCGCTTTGGCAAAAGAAGTGTCATCTGCTTCATGGCTGGTTTATTTAACATTTTCTATGGTGTGTGGGGAGACATTGAGATGCAGATTATAAACACTCTTCATTTTGCAATAGATGGATTTTCAGGTGGAGGAATAAATTTATGGTGCTCCTACCGTTTGGGATTTTTGGCCATGTTTTGCAAATTATGGTCTTTTGCTCAACATGCTCCTTTTGAAACTCAAACCACTGCCAGATTATTGATCCGTTAAATAGTTTTTTTCGTAACTAACTCAACTGACTCCTCTTCAGTTACAGTCTCATTCCCTCGCTCCTCTGAAACTCCAGGTGTCACCATGTTTTTCATTATCAGCTAGAATATAAACACGCATGCTCAGCGCAGTGTGCAAGGCACAAAACTTTCTGGTTTGGAAGGAGGATTAGTGATGCTCAAAAAACTCTTAAAAGCTTAATATTGTCATGGCAATTTATACTCAATGGTTCTGATAGACCCATTTTATCCATCGCATGTGGAAAAACCTGCGATACATGAAGTATATTCAATATGTCACCCATCTCTACAATGGGGAACATGTTAATCTCAGTATGTTTGGGTTAGAAGTTCAGGGGTTTAAAAAGGAGGAGCCAGGCTCATATCTGGTAAAAGGTTATTTAAAAATGTCTCCAGTGGGGTTGTGATTTAAAAATATAGTTTGTTTGTTATATTGGCCTTAGCACAGAGCACTTCATATACATTTTTGTTTGGGTGGCAGAAATGTCAGAAACAGATGTCTTAAAGTCAATGCCCGCCAAAGTAAAACTACTGTGAGGCTAGCCTTGTTCCCCTCGTGGCTCATGACCTACTCTCTTTGAATTAAATAATTAACCAGTAGCTGGACCAATAATGTTATCTCTGTCATTGCATTAGCTGTTAGTAAATGCCAAAGCATCAAGGCTTCTTCTGTGATCACTCAAAATGAGTACAATGATTGTTATGTTTATGGTCAAAGAGCAGCTTGCATTCTTTGCTTAAATATCTTGTACTAAATTTGTCCTGCGTCCTCTCTGCTCAGGACCCCGGTTCATGCTGTGATTCAGAAGAAGAGGAGGAGGAAGAGGAAGAGGAAGAGGTGTGCTCCACAGAGCGAGCAGGCGCAGATCAGCGCTATGATGAACACATGGACGAAGCTGCCGAAGAAGAAGGCCTAAAACGCTACCGCGAAGCTAGAGCCAATGAAATGTTCCCGGATGAGGTGGACACACCCCTTGACACTGCAGCTAGAATCAGGTCAGTAGCGCTTCTTTTATGTTCTTTGTTTCTTTTACATTTCCTTTCTGAATGGAATAATTATTGTTTCCTGTTTGTTTGGGTTGCTGTCCTCTCCTCGCAGGTTCCAGCGCTACAGAGGGTTAAAAAGTTTCCGCTCGTCACCTTGGGACCCCATGGAAAACTTGCCCCTCGACTATTCGCGTATCTTCCAGTTCCAGAGCTTTGAACGCACTCGCCGCCGCGTACTGGCTGAGGCTGCAGCTGAGGAGGATGGAGCCATGGTAAAGTAGACAACAGTAGTTGTCTTTAGCTGTAAATGCTCTAATGTTAAACCCTGATTTTTGGCTTCACGCACTCTGCTCTCCTCCTCGTTTCAGGATGGCTGGTATGTGACCCTGCACATCATTGATGTGCCTTTTTCTGTGATGGAGAGTGTCCAGTCTGGCAAACCTCTGGTTCTGGTGTCTCTCTTGCCCCACGAACAGAAGGTATTCGCATCTGGTCAAGCATCAAGTTTTTTCTAAGCAAAGCTGCACCAGCTACACAGAATCAATTTTGCTGACCTCATTATTTTTTTCCTTCTGTGCATAGATGTCAGTCATGCATGTTCTGGTGCGGAGACACCCCAGCAACACGGAGCCAATCAAATCTAAAGAGGAGCTTGTGTTCCACTGTGGATTTCGGAGATTCAGAGCCGCTCCCATCTTCTCTCAGCACACATCAGGTAGAACACCTGCTGAATTCACCCATTGCATTCAACGGAAGAAACTTAACTAACTTAAGTTTAACACATTGAGATGTATCAATTCAGGGCCAGGGGTTTTCAACGTCCAACTTCCTGCATTCCTGACTCTGACCGGTAACTGACTTATCGGTCTTGTATAGGTTTAATTACAAGCCATTTTTTTTTATGCATGTGCAACATGAGCACAGTGGTGCAGGCAAATGGCCACGCCCACATTCACAGGCACACACTAACATACCGTTCAGCTTGGAAGCTCTTAGCTTTAGCTAGCAATGAATAGATAAAGCTGGTCAAAGTAAGCCACGAATGTTTGTTTCCTTTGTTATATAAATCTGTTGTACTTGCTTCTGTTTGGCAAGGCAAAATATGTCAGATAAAGGTGGATGTACAGCGGCTCGTTTTGAGTTACTTACTTATATTTGCCTATTTCCAAAAACAGAGCACTCTATTTTTGGTTGTTCCAGTGAGATAAGTTCCTGTAACTTAACTGCAGTTAAGGGCAAAAAAAAAAAAAAATCTAATCTAGGATCTATTATTCCATGAATTTGATTGATGATGGGTCACCTGGAACACCTGAATTTTTTTTTCTCATGTTGATACGATGTCCTTATATGTTGATTTTATGGGAGTTCTATTAAAGTAATATTTGTTGTTATGTTGTTCTTTTGAAAAAAACAAAAAAACCTCAAGTATAATAAGGTATCATCCAGTAAAAAACACAAACTTAACCTTTTAAATTATTGAAATTTTAATCAAGATGTGTCGATCTTAAGCTGAAAAGTCAGAAACTGAAAAACTTCTTTCTACCATGTAGTTCATAACAAAAGTGTAACGAGATTATTTCTTTTTTCAAGGTCGACTTTTGGTTCTTTACAAAACAAGAACTGTTAATCGAGTTTTTATTAGTATAAAGACGTTAAAAGCAACTTCTGGAAACAAGATATCTGTTGGATATATTATTATTATTAACCCTACCTTTTTTTTTTTGTTTTTTTTTTAGCTGACAAGCATAAGATGGAGCGCTTCCTCAGACCAGATGCCCCCACTGTGGTGTCACTGTATGCCCCCATCACCTTCCCCCCTGCAGGAGTCTTGCTTTTTAAGCAAAGGAATGATGGTGAGATTGAAAGTCCTGTTTACTTCAACACAAGTATATTAGAATATTAAATTAGAGGCCTGGCTGCCCTCAAGTTAAACTTTAGACCATTTATCCTGTTGGTGGTTTTGATTAATTATCCACTTGAGCAAATTCTGGCATTTGAGCATGTGTTGTTCTTACTGCGTCTTTCTAGGTATCCAGGACCTTGTGGCCACAGGCAGTCTGCTCAGTTGTGACCCTCAGCGTGTTGTCCTAAAGAGGATTGTTCTGAGTGGACACCCATTCAAAATTAACAGGCGCTCTGCTGTTGTTCGTTACATGTTCTTTAACAGGGGTGAGAGGACGTTCTCATACTATTTTTACTATAACTGCAGACATAATTCATCATTTTTCATTTTTAATTGTCTTGTCTTTCTATTACAGATGATATCATGTGGTTCAAGCCAGTGGAGCTGCGAACAAAATGGGGTCGCAGGGGTCACATCAAGGAGGCTTTAGGTGAGAAAATTTCAGAGTAAAACTCTGTGTCAGCAGCCTTTTTTTTTTTGCTGTGGATTCTCACTGCCATTCCTTATCTTTCAGGAACACACGGTCACATGAAATGTGTGTTTGACAATCAGCTACGCTCTCAAGACACTGTGCTGATGAATTTGTACAAGAGAGTGTATCCTCGGTGGACGTACGACCCCTATGTGCCCGCGCCATTAACTTGGGTGAAGAAAGAAGGCACTGTGGAAATGGAGGACTTGGATATGGAATAGTGGAGGGACAACAGAACAAGACATGTAATAACAGAAACATCAATGTGGTTTCAGGACACTTTCAAAAAGTGGAACGTGTATTAAATAAATCTATTTTGATCCAAAGTTATTCCATTTTTTGCATCGAAGCCTCAAAAATGCTGCAGAGTTAGTTTTGACCACTAGATGTCAGGAATGGATAAGTATTAATAAAGCTTCCTCAGTGTTTGTAGAGCATCTCACTTTTTCTTTTTTTCCTAAATGGGTAAAAAAGATTTGAGTCACTGCTTCCAAACAAATAGTTGAGTGCACTGAGTACTTTATGATTAAACAAATCTGAGACTGGTACCACGACGACTGGGTGAGTTCAGTAATTTAACATTAGGCATGTATCGAGCTCATTACACGGGCAACTCTTTGAAGTCATGCATGTGTGGCTTAATGCCTACGCACATTAAAATGTAGAAAGCTCGGACGAAATTATGTATCGATAATGACCGAGATATGTGAGGAACTTTAATCATGGAAAGAGAACTCCCAAGTCGCACTTTTAAGGAAAAGTTTCTGTAGTCGTTTAATGAAATGCTGTTTAAGATTTGGAAAAATTGATCTTTTATCATACATGCCTCGGTATAGTTTACTTAAAGAAAAAATATCGTGTGAAGACCTAATAAATGACTTGTCTCAGAATGAATTTTAGCACAGAGTGTAACAACAATGGCACAAAATAGAAGACCAAAACCATTTAAGCAACTTTGAAATGCATGGCATTGCCGCTATTACGTGAATGAGAAGCCAAAAGGTTGAATACAAATTGATCCCTGCAAATTCACTCTTGCTACACTTTCTTGTACACGATAATTCCCTGATGTAATTTACGAATCGAGTGCATGGCATTTTATGAGCACTCAAAAATAAAAGCACCGATAAGACTTTGCCTCCTACCAGCAGCATTTAGCCCCACACACGCACAGACTCTGGCAGTTTGGCTCTTCATGGTGGTCTTGCCCTGACCTGTAGCCTTCTTTTCAGTTCTAGTCAACACACACACTCGGATCATAACCCCTGTTAATTTGAAACTAAAGCTGAAATGCTCTTTTGCGTCCTCCCCTGCGCCGTACTTTCTTTCTTCGGAGAACGCTGATTTATGAATTGCAATATTTATCGTAAAGACTGAGCCCATGCATGTCTGCGGCAACATGATTCATCCGTGGATTCTGTTGGGATTGCACCATAGAGGCATGCCAGTATGTCTGGGAAACCTGAAGTGAAGACTTTTGGATGAAGTGGAGAACATGATCCAAGAAAAGAAGACGGAGGGAGGCAAAAAGTTCACCCATATATATATATATATATATATATATATATAAGACAACACAAGAAAGACAAATGTCCCTACTGTTTTTGGAGCCGGAAAGGTGGGAGCACTGGACAGTTTTGAGGTAACACTTCATATATTTAGTACTTCGCTATGTATTCATACAGGGGCACAGCAACAGTGATGTGTTGAACACATCTTGTTCAGGCTGAGAGGCAGAGTATGCTCTGCCGCTAAAGGGGAGGGGGACTTCAATACCCCGATGATGGAGAATGCTCTTACACTAACACATACAAAAATGGAACTGTATTTAGATGCGTGCACTACATTTTTCCCTGACACTATCAATTTCAAACAGATAAACATTTAGCTGTTTGGGGACCAACTGCGACGTGGTAAGACTGAATCCAGCCCATAAGTGAAGTGTGTGTTTGGCAAAGGCCACCCTGTGAAGACTTGAATGCTGGTGACTTAGTGCTGTTTGGATCAGGAATGTCTTGTGGTTCCCAGTTCACTGCCACCACACTCAGTTGGCTCTCACAGAAGATATAATGGGTGAGAGATTTTTCCGTTGGATGTGGATAAAGAAACGGAAGGAGAGAAAGGGGGCAGCGAGGGAGTGATAGATAAGGGAAGAACTAGTTGATGTTCTGCCTGAATAAAGCCAGAAGTGGTGGGAGGAAGCAGTCAAAGGAATGTTAAAAAAAAAGAAAAGGGGGATGCATAGAATTTGGAAATTAAAATAAAACATTAGTGGGTGAGAGAGTGAGTGAGAGAGAGAGTGAAATGGAGGAGTGTGAGAGTCTGAGGCGGTGTGGGCGAGGGAGTAAGGAGAGCGAGAGTGGCTGGCGTTTATGGATTGCAGATGTGGCGCTATGGGGTTTTGGCAGGGCCCATGCGCGCCTGAATCCTGCACCGGCTGGGTGGCACCGGGGTGAGAGCAAGGTCACTGCACCGCAGCACACAGCCCATAAAACACTGACTAGTGGGGGGGAAAGAGAGAGAGAGAGAGGATAGGCCTCAAACGCACAAAAAGCCAGGGCTGCATTGCAGAGTGGGCGAACAGATTACATTTGGGGTTCAATCACACACAAGTGGACCCAAGCAAGAGTCAGGCTACCGGTAAAGTCATATGTTAATAAAGCCTGGAGCTGACGAGCTTATCTCAGATACAAAAGATGAGCTTTCTGTAAACAAACTCTCTCTGCCCCACCCATCAACTATGACAACTCACACCATCTCTTCTGTTGACAGAAAACTTTCCACTTCTGCACTTAATGCTAAATTTAGTTCATACAGTAGAAAGGAGCAGCAAGCTAGCCAAGTGTAGACCAAAAGTGTTCAACTAGTGGTTTTTCTCATAGACTCATCCCGTAAAGTAAAGTTTTTTTCTGGTGCCATCCTCAGGTCAACCTTACTGGTTCTGGCCCAAGCAAAAATGTGAAACTCTACATGTTGTATTTTATTTCTTTGCCAAACTCATTTCAGTTACAGTTCTGAGAATGAACAATATGACTGCAATAATTTTCCTCAAGTAGGCCTATTTAAGTTTTAATGGAGCAGAGAGTGTTGCTGACACACTCTGAGCACAGATATATCTGATTAGTAACCTTAGGTTTATCATACGTCCACAGTAATTGGCAAGCATCTTTAGATGACCTGTGTAAACATATGGCGCTACGTGCACACTGAACAGCACACAGTACATATGGTTTACTGCAAATTAAACTTTACTTATAGCGAAATTCTAAAAGTGGGATATGAAGCAGGCATTAGTCTTTGTGTGTTTACAGGGGGAAAATATTCTGCAATCAACTAGATATTGGCAAAAATGATTTTGGCACATATTTCTAAGGCACTCCTTAGAAACAATGCTGCCTACGTGCTATGGAGCTTGTTTGCTTGAGTAAAAGTTAGATTTAGTATAAAGTTATAGTTATTATGTGTATTATCGCTCACATATCCAAATATTTAAATTTGACTAATTATTTTATTTTTGCCTAAATATTTTCCATCCATCGGTTTTCCTAAGCCCTTGTCCAAATCGGACTTGCAGGGAAGCTGAAGCATATCAGAGGCGTCATAATTGTTATAAAGTATTAAGCACAAAAAAAATAAGTTGAAGTTCACTCCACCTACCCATCTGTAGGCTGTGAGAATGGGAAATGTAAATGAGTTTTCATGCATGCTTTTGTTGATCAAAAATCATACAACACTAACTAAAAATTATTCAAAACAATATTCCTGTAAATAAAAAAGATTATCCTGCTTTTAGGTAATATTAATCTTGTGTCAACTCAGAACTTACTATGTTTTTGATGCATTGTAAACCAACCAGGTGACAGCACCGGTATTAAATTAAAAAACAAACTTTAGCAAGATTTTTGGAAAAATGATGCTTTTTGTAACATTATCATAAATGTTTGACGAACATCTCACGCGCTCCCCTGTTTTTGTAGGTGCTGCCTGACAATACTTGCATATTGGTTCAGCTCTGTTTTTCTCTTTCTTTTGTGTTATCCTTCCTTCCCTCTGTTGTTCCCCTTTTTCTCCCTCTTAGCCTGGTCCTGACTCCCTGGTTCCTGGGGCCTGGCCAAGGCTTGTGTCCCCAGAGGAGCCAGAGAGGAGATGGAGAGGGGGCAGCAAGGGGGTGCTGAGACCGACTCCAAAACCACAGCTGCAGCAGCAGCCCCTCCTCTCCTCTCCTCTCCTCTCCTCTCCTTTCCTTTCCTTTCCTTTCCTTTCCTTTCCTTTCCTTTCCTTTCCTTTCCTTTCCTTTCCTTTCCTTTCCTTTCCTGTCCTTTCCTCTCACCTGGCACACTCCCCAGCTCTGCCATTAATCAGAGGGGAAAGGGTATTTTAGTGCATGTGTGTTTGTGTGTGAAAGACAAAGATGCTGACTGTGTGAGTGTCTAACTGAGTGTTTATGTGTATCTATGTGTGTGTGTTGATAGAGAGCTGGATGGGTCTGGAGTAATGGTATGGAGACCAGGATCTCACAACAAAGCTGGAGAGTTCACCCAGAGAACAAAAGGAGGAGGAAGGGGGTTGACAGACATAAAGCCTGGTGAGCAGATTGGGACTGCCAGCGACGAAAAGGAAGAGGTAGACAGATGATCTGCAGAAGTTTTAAGGATAACAGGATGAATCCAAAGCATGTAAAGATGGTCCAAACCTAGTTTGTAACAATCTGAAATCTCTCTCATCCTGACTCTTTGGGGCATTTTTTAACAAAAGCGCTGCAGCAACACCTGCACACCAATCTATAATAGGCTCACAGGGCCGACAATCCATGACCTCAAATGTTAACAAATGTCATCAATAATCCCTTTAAGGTGCATGCTGCCTCTCTGCTTTCCTTCCTTCACCCTCTGATTATCCAGGTGGGAGTGAAATTTAAAAAAAAAGAAAAGAATAAATTCCAACCTGCTCTGCTTTCACCCCCCAACGGGCCTCCAAGAGTGCTTTTCTGCTGATATCACTGCACAGAGACCTGGCAAGCCAATCTCTCCCCAGCTCTATCATTCCCTTCTCCCTGCTTCCTGCCCTGATGATGTCACACACCATATGGTTTTCGGCAGTATCAAGCCGGAAAAGAGATTTAGTCAGTGGAGGGGAGAAGGAGAAAAAAGGAGGAGGGCTGGAGCTGCGCACAGGTTGGACACAAAAAAACAAAAGGTTTGCTCTTCCCCCTGTGTGCACTGTGAGTCGAAGGTAGGGAGAGAAAGCGAGAGAGGAGGGGTGGCGGAGTGGGAGGGAAGGGGAATGTTTGCATTGTGTGAGGCTAATGAGGAGAGACCAGGGAGCAGAGACCATGCATCGGACAGCCATGTGCTGCACAGGCGCCCGTTGGATTGGCCTACACACATGTGCACACACAGATACACAGATTTTAACATAGTTACTGATACCCACACTGCAGTGCAGTTCAGGGGGAGGCCAGAGATGTGTTGCACTACTTACTCAGTTTCAGTATCAGTCTGAAAAATATGTTCCCATTTCAATCCCCCTTTAACACCGGATCACATAACTGTCTGGCAGTCGTACGCGGGCAGAAAATTACGACCTAAATGCAGTTAATCTGCTTTAAAGAGCATTTTAGCATCTTTCAGCTCACGATTTTGGATTTTTCTTTTCTGCCCACAACTTTACTGTCCTGGAGGCAAATGTTCGTTAAAAAAAAAGAAAAAAAGAGAAAAATCCAACTGCATGCCTGCTCAGCCTCAAACTGTAGAAAAAGTTGGCAACTATCTGGTGATAATAGAGCATTTAACTGCTAAAGTGCTAGATACATATGCATCTCTGAGGAGGCGGTGGAAACCCAACCGCAGCTAAATGGAGAGTGAGCACTGGATGTATGCCATATCAGTGTCAGTATTATGTTTATTTCATGTGATTTTTCTTGGTTCTTCAAGTGTAAGAAAATGGAAATTTGAATTATAATTACGTAAACAACAGGGTAAACTCCCTCAGCTGAGGGAGAGTCACTGAGCTCGGGTTAAAGCTCAGAAGTAGACCTTAGATGGACATTTTGAAACTGTGCTTTTACCTCTATGGTAGCCCAACGAATGTATCATTGCACCTTTAAAACACAATTTCACTGCAATCACTAATATGTACAATCAATAAAGATATACAACATTGTTTTCAGCTGCCTTGCTTCCATTATAAAGGTTTAAATTATTTCTGTTTATTTAAAATCTCTTATCTCAATGATTGCAAGAATAGGTAAAATGCTATATTGGTATTGTTTATATTTTGCTTATGTTAAGTGGCTCCAGTATTGTGATATTTTTGGGTATATTTAAATTTAATTTATATGAATTGACTGAATACATTAACAACCTATCCTTTGACCTTCACGGTCAAATAGTCAAAAATGTTCAGAGAACAAACTTTGCTATGGTGCGAGTGTTCTCAACCCAGAAGAGATCTTGCATTTATTCATCCCCCTGCGGCGCGCTTGCCTTTCAAGTATTTCTTATCTGGCACTAATCGTGGCAAGATAATTGTGCATCGCCATCAGATGGGCAACCCAGAATAGCGGCCAAACGCACACAACAACTCTGCTTATTCAGATGACATGCCTTGCACGCCTATGCACTAAAGCTGTCGCGCAACTGCTCATTACAATGAATTAAGAGAGGTCTGTGTGTAAATGTTGAGCCTACCATTCAATTTTTGGTGGTGAAGGGAATCTGAAGCTGGAGGGGTGTGCGCCTGGTATGGTGAGGCGGCCACAGCCAGCATCTGGAGATATGTGTGGCCATGTCCACTGGAAGGATGGAAAGAAAGTAAGGACGGACGGAGAGATGATTGATGAGAATCAAAGACAGAAAAGAGAGCGAGCAAAAGACCTGATGTTAGCAGTTGAGAAACGTGTGGAACATTACACTCAGATAGTCTGTTTCAAAGTGTTAAAATTACTTTAAGACTGTCCTGTCTATTGTCCAGACCTGCTATGTCTCTGCTGGCAGACAGAAATGGAGCAATAATAAGGTGATTGCAATATTCGTCACTCAAAGTCTTAATTGAAACAAGGTGGACTGGGCCTTAGAGACATGATGACCCTGCAAGATATCTGATCGCAGATGTCTGAAGAAGTTGGCTGCAGTCGTTCAGACTATTCAACGCCTCACTGTGTTTCCATATCCACCAACCTTTGGTGAGATATGTCACATGTACAACTTGCAATGCTCACACTTGGAGAAACTGTGGGAAAGGTGTGTGATTTAGAGAGTGACAGCAAAATGTTAAGGGATTTAGCTGTTCAGCCTGCCTTATCTCTAGCTCTGGTTCCTGACCAAGTGTTAGTCTTTGGGAAAGTAGTCAGGCACAGGCTTTGGGATGTGCTCCCTGGGCTGTGTCTGGGGCTTTGCGCTTGCAACTTTAATTGAATCATTGCTTACAACCAGCAATTTGGAGGCCTTTTCAGTTCATTAAAAGTTCAGCCATTCAGGTTTGCTGTGCTCCAGATTACGGCATGTTAAATTGTGTTTTGACAGGCTGAAGTTTAATGTCCAGCACAGGCCTCAGGAGGCTGATTGATTAAAGAGATAAAGCCTGTCTGGGAAGACAATAGTTGTACCTAGAGACACACAAAACAAGTGAAATTAAAAAAACTTTCATGTAGTTTTATATTTGAGAAAAACTGGTTTCTTTGTGGCATGTTTGCTTTTATTGGACAGTCAGCAACAAAGAGGCATAAAACAGAGATGGAAAGACAGGGGATGGCAAGCGACACAAGTCCAGGGCTACAAATGAAATTGTGACCGCGCAGTCATGTGATGACTCTCAGAGACTGAGCACATGCCACTGTTGTTCATATCAAAACCACTGTATTTGCCTTTAATCTCATCTGTCCAAGCTGTTCTGGGGTGCTCACTATTAGACAGCATATCAATATGTTTGCAAGCAACAAACACAATCATGCTTGGGTGGTATTCCTCCATAAGTGTTGTTATAGCGCTCTCAGAAACACGTGATATAAAAAAAATGATATTAATTGGTTATGATGCTTCAATAAACTGGTCAAACTCTGGGCTTTGAAGACAGACTTCTAGTTTGACTTGAATAAAACCTTAAATCTTAAAAGGTTGACTGAATGCCTATTGTGGAACTAAGTTCATGTATTGTTTATTGGTTATGAAAGTACTACATTTACATAATTACTGCAAATTATAGTTACTCTTTCCAACCTCCTGTATCCTTAAATGACTAGTTTTGAGTATTGCACATAGTGAATGATAGGCTGCTTAATGCTACTAAGAATAAATGGTTGTGTCTCTTTTTATATCAATTTTGCAAAGCTGGAGACTTTTTCAACAGGCAGCATCACAGTTTGCTGATCGTTAAAATGCTGTTATTCACTCTTAGATTTGATTAGAGCATATCAAAAATTGATTACATTTTAAGAAATCAAGTAGTTCTTTATGGATGTGTCATATTAAAATTCCTTAATAAAAAATATATAAAAATTTCTAGGCAAATATAAAGCCTAAATATGTCTAATCTGTTATATTAAATGCTTTTTGCTAACAAATAATTAGAATTGATAAATGTCAGTGGATAAAAATGGTGCCAGCCCTATAATCCTTTTTTAAAATCTGTGTTAATTAAAGAGAAAGAAATCTACATATAGCCTACCTGACAAAATAACATCACAACAATGTTTCCTTTGGTGGAAACTATTTTGGACCATGAATTGAAACGCTGTCATATCCTTGATAGGAGATATTTATCTCCACCTACAGAAGACTCTGTCTCTCTCTGTCTGTGAGGTTATCATCAGTTCATCAAGGGAACATGGAAGTCAGAGACAATACCTTCCCCAACTTCACCAGGCTCTAAATTTTGAACCAGAGCATTTCAGTGAAAGAACCAGCACCTTGAGGTTGGATAATTTAAAGAGGAAGAGGCCCTGTGTGCTTTATGACATTGTCAGCTGCTGCTGCTGTGATCAAAACAAACATGAATCGGCCTCAGGTTGGTAAGTGTTTCACCGAATCACATCGGCCGTCTCTCTCAATATGATGGCAAAATAATTTGTTTTATCAATTTCAGTCTGCGGTCTTCCATCCTCTGGATGGTTATAGAAAGGCTCGAGGCCTGAGTAACATAATCCATCCAAATGCAATTAAAGGTGATGATTCCTGCTTGTTATAGTTTGCAGGCAGAATCAAAATGTACTTTTTCAAAGGAACTGAAACCAATTAGGAGCCATAAACACACACAGCATTTTTGCGCACATGTTTCGTTTGATTTGTAATGACAGCTCAGAGTGCAACTGATACAAACGGAGTCTCAGGCTTTTTATTAGTCTATAGCTAATGTTCACTAATGTTCAGCTCAACTACTCTACTTGAAAAGATACTAAGATACAGCGTTTACATAAACGTTTGCTGCTACTTTAAGCTTCTCTGTACTTGTAGTTAGCTGCATTGGGCAACTGCAGTCGCTTCTTAAATTAAGAATTAGTACACCACACGTATAAATACCCTGCTCTGCAGCATATAAAACACTTAAAATCGACTTAAATGCGACTCATTACACCATTAAAGACCTTTTAACGTGTTAACGACTCAACAAGATAATCATAAAATGTAATATAGTTGTTAGAAGTAAAAGTACCTAAAGCTATTTGTTGTAATTTTTAAATGGAAGCTGCTGTGGGGTGCTTGTACTACTTAATGATTCTTACATAACTACCTATATTATCGGGAAAATGAACGATCACTATAGGACTCTCCCTTTGCTTGCTTTTAATATGCAGCCGTCCATCTTTGACATTCTGACGAACGACGTGTCTGAATATCTTATCTGATCAATATAACTGGTTTATAAGTTACTGTACGTTTCTTATATGGCGTTCACAAATTAGAGGCCAGCGCTTTCCGACCTTTTCATCCCTCCAACATCACTGCAACCCGCGTCCCTCTCTTGATAAGGCCTTTGGGACTTACTGCCATTGGGTGTCGCTGTGCGCGTAAAGTCTCAGCCGGCAGGTTTGGTCCGACCGGACCTCAACACAGTCTGAAGTGTCAGACAGTGTTGTTAACACGTGAGAAATTCAGTGTGTGGAAGAAGGTGAAAGAGGGGGAGACCGGGAGAGAGGGGGCTGCAAATTTACGCGGAAGAGAAGTTTTTGAGAGAGAGCTGGACACTGAGGGAACTGCGGAGATCTTATTGAGGGAATGCCGAAAAGGGGAGAAGACATACGGCCAGAGCACCAGACATGAGTCCGAGGTAAGATTGAGAAACGGGTAGAAAGGCGGGGATGGCAAACAGGCAGACGTGTCAGAATGAGCAGTTTTATTGAATTACTGAGATGAGTTGATCCAATTACTGTATGCTTCCCCAGGTCTTTTCCTTTTGAGCAGATTGATGTAACCCGTACTGACAGAGACGGTAACATCTGGATTATAGCACGAGCGCTCATTTGATATACAATATTTCAGACTTAGGTCTTGTTTTGATATTTGCTCAAACAACATGCAAGTTATCCAACGACACTATAGTGTGAAAAAACGTTGTGCTGGCACAGAATAGGAAACTATATTATAGCAGATATTAGATAAAGTTTCACCTAATTAATTTTAATAATTTATAGAGCCACTTCTTCAGAAAAGGGAAATACAATTTCTGTTTATCTAAAAACGGTCTTCATGGCACTACATGCGAGGGCGCAGAGCTTTGACCTCATTTCTTATCTTAAAAAAAAAAAATAACATCAGAGGAAGAGCTTGATTATTTTTAAGTAGCCAAGAAAAGGCCCTCATATCATCGAGTTGCTAGTTTCCCTTTGTATCCTAAAATCACACTGGTGTTTGGTTCAGTCTCAAATCCGTGTCTTGATCGAGGGCTTTAACTGCGCAACAGGTGTTTTACCTGGGCGAGAGAGGGAGAGCGCGCGTGCGCGCGCGACAATTTTATGGTGCCCAAAGTTTATCTAAGCTGCTTTAAGTTTCCCTCTAACGCAGACTAATTGTTTTCTTGAGTGCACGTATTCTCGCAGGTTTTTGTCAGTGGAGGTCTAGAGAGAAGGACACAGACACTTTCATTTTAACCGTTTTATTGATTTATTCAATGAAACTGCTTCAGTTTTAGAATATGAATACATTTATTCCCTCAATGATTTGTGATTGAACTTGAGTACATTTCGAGCTGAGTTTTGAAGGAAAAAAATCAGTGTCGTTTTGGAAGAAGTCTGACTGCTTAAAGCTCCTGACATGTTATTGATTCGCGGTCCAAACTATTTCCGTCATTACGCTGCTCTCTAAAATTAAGGTGGGCTACCTAAGGATCATAGGTATAACACACACATATGTATACAATTGCTGCCTGTCTCTTTAAGACGATGTGTTGAGAAGTTCAAGTCGGGGTCACATGAAGTTCCTGCCCTCGATTTTACCTTTTAGTTTTAATATAGACTGACATCACACGGGGCGCTAAAACACTTAGGGCGCATAGAGGGTCCATTATCATCCCTGTGCGCGTTATTGCTCCGACTCAAAAATAGCTAAGGAAATTACTTGAAAAAGGGAGGAAAATGATGCTGTACTAAGCACGTATTTTTTTTTTATAGGAGGGGACGAGAAAGAAGGGAGAGGAGGGACAGTGAGACAGAGAGACAGAGGGAGAGGGAGGAAAGTGGGTGGGAGGACGGACCTAAGGAGCGAAAAGAAGTTCATATCAATTAATAATCATAAAAAAAGAGCTGGCAGACGCGCTCGGAAAACTGGCATGGTTTTTTGGAGGCTGGCAGTTCAAAGCTGAAACGTCAGATATGACTCCTAGAGACTGCTGAGATGATCATTAAGGGAGACTTAGATCGGATGGCAGAAGACATCGGGCATGCAGGTAAGAGCTGATATGTTGTGCAGAGGCAAGAAGAGAGGAAGGATGACATTTCTATTTATAATGACTGAACTCTGTGCGTGCTTTCAGAAAGAAACTTCCTGGAGTCGATGAGATATTAATGGACGTTGTTTTACAACATATGGTGTCTTTCTTCGTTTTTTAAATCCTGTTTTAATTCTGACACGAAACATTACACATATTCTTTATAGCGCACTTAATTCGCGTTGGTTGAAACAAAATTGTTTAATTCCTTGTTCCTCGCGTTAAAGAAATTGTCACGTAAAGAGGAAGCTGTTAATTTGTATATTTCTTCAAGATCATGCCGATGTAACCGGAGGTTGGCAAATAAAAATAATTTGACATGCTTCGAGTACAAAACAAGGAAAAAATCCCTCTGTAAAATCAGATTTTAACGTGTTTTATAATGACTGACATTAAAGTGTATTTAAAACAAAAAAACTTTTAAAACTCAGAATAAAAAATATAAATATATACATATTTTTAAAAGCTTTGTTTAATAAAATAAATGTCTTATAAATTTGTCTGGGATGATGCAACAAAATCCTGCAGCAAAGTCCTCACTGGGCATCTGTCTTTATAGCAACAGCAGTGTGGAGCTTAGGTGAGGACAG
>VUQR01007847.1:5609-22322 GCA_015108515.1 Hemichromis elongatus | reverse complement strand
AAGGGGGAAAAAAAAAAAAAAAGAAGGGCCAAAAAAAAAAAAAAAAATAGAGCAAAAAAACCCCATATCTGACATCGTTATTGTATTCTGATCTTCAAGCCAAGAAATGGCTTACAAAGGAGAGATTAAAGACATCTTATTGTTGTAGAGGAAATGCAGAATAATGTGAGAGGAAATGTTCAGGGAAAATATGCTCAGAAAGATGCCAGTAAAGTAAACATGTATGAAATTGCACAATTGAGTCGGGCCTCAGCTGCACCAGCCAAGTCATGCGCTGAGATGGAGAGAACAAACAGAGAGAGGGCCGAGAGGAAAAGAAGCAGAAACAGAGAGAAAAATAACTTGTGCTTGATAGTCTTAACCTTCAGTAAATAACAAAGGAAAGCTGGCTGCGTTGTGTGTGTCTGCTCACCACTCTTTTTCCACCCGCTTCCAATTTAATATTATGAGGACATGTTTTTTTTTTTCTTTTTTGGCCTTTTTTTATTACTGCAGGTCATTTTCAGGTTTTTAATTTTAGCGTTCATGTCGATGTGCCATCTGAAATGACATCCTCTTTCCAGACCTAGTAATAATCACCAAATCAGCACATGACCTGCAGTAGGCTCTTTGTAGCGAAACAGTGAGGGGCTTCTGTCTTTCCGTGTCCTCCTGCATCTGTTTTGCTTGGATCTCTTTTTCTCTCTCTACCTTGAACACATACAAAGTCCACTGAGTGGACCTTGGCTTTAATTGTTTAGTTTACAGTGCACAACTTCTGCTCCAGAAGTTTAAATCTGAAGACAAACAGAGAGCTAGGACAAAACAAGCAGGAATTTGGTGCAGTGAAAGTCAGCCGGGGGAGAATATTTCATTGTATATCTCTCTAACACACTCTTGCTCGCGCACACATAAACACACAGCTGGATGGCAGACTGCTGCTCCAGATTAGGTCAGATTTAATTAGCTTGCTCTGCTCCGTTTGGAGTGTCGCTTCTTGTAGAAAAACCCATTTTTAAAGAAAGGCAATTCCGCTGACGGCTTTCAGCCGTCACACGCTGAAACCTGTGCCAAAATGTTACAGAGCCTCAGGGTCCTCACACACACACTTACGTACACAAAGACACACGCACAAGCATCTATTTTGGTTTTGGAAAAACGGTCAGAAGAAGTGTAGAAATGATGGATTATGATCTAATGAAGACCACTTTGACATTTTGAGGTGGTTGTGCCCGACTGTGGTTCAGGGACAAATATGTTATGCAGGAACACAGGCCGCCACGTAGACAGTAGTAGTTGTGAATAGATGGAAAAATGCATGGCAGAATACATGCATCACAAATTTACAATGGAAATTAGATTTTTTTTATTTTTTTTTATTAGACGACAGGATCATATTTCAGCAGGCATGAACCAGGCGTGCCAGAAACATCAGCAGCGTCCTGTGTTTTTGTTACGTGGTTTTAACTTTTATACCAAAAAGGCAATTAAAAGCAATACTCTTAAACCAAAACAGTATTTTCTTTTTGTGCATTCTGCAATATTTCAGTGTCAATATTGATCTTATTTTGCTTTAGTGAAATGAATGTATTTATTGCATGTCAAAATGTTTTATAGTTAATTTCTTTTTTGTGTAAATTCCAATTGTGTGTTTTTATCATTTTATTTGATCATGGTGTCTCGATAAAATGTTGATAAGGCTTTTATTTTTTTTAAAAGCCAATGTGAAAAATGTCTTTTCTTGTTTGTTTGTTTGTTACTATACTCGAAATCAACTTGGCAATAAAATGAATTGCATAATGGATTTACATGGACGTTTTTGTCAAATGATTTAATTAATTTGCACATCTAATTCAAATAGTCCAGTAAATGATCACATTTATATTTTCATTAACTTAATTACTCTTGATTACTGCAGTGCCAAATCTCTCATAATAATCTTAGTATTAGACCAGTGCAATGATTTGTGTTTTTGGAAAATTTATTTTGCATGAAATGAGTTTTACATTAAAAGAAGGAATGGGACATAAGACCACAGCGGAGACCATTTCACAGCAATGACGACCGCAAAAATGAACGACTTCTGTTCATTTTCCTACAATACGTTGGCCTTCAGGTCTATATTCTCCCACATGGAGACATGTGAGTGCCTCATTTAAGACAGAGAATTTCAAATGAATCTCATACATCACACACAGTCCACATGCAACAATGAACAGATCCATTACTCTGTCAGCAGGAGCAAAGCCAGCCAGGCAGGCACGCACACACACACACACACACACCCACACACACACGCACACACACACACACACACACATCCTTTTCCACTGTGTGAAAATCACCTTATTATCACCAGCACATAAGAAATCATAGTGCCTTCCAGATGTTTGATATAATTCAAGCAACTTGCCACAAATTACTTCTTGACATTAAACAAATTAGCATTTCTTCTCTCAGGTACATTAAATCAACATTCATGAGCTGGAGGTGCTTCCTGAGAGATCATATACACCAGGTGTAATGACAGACATCATCCGCTCTATGCTGCTTGAACAGTGGGTGAAAACAAAAGGAACAGCGTGACATTTATCACAAGTCTCACACAAGTCTTCTACCCAAACCTGGAACAGGAACATTTTTCTCTGATGGTAATCCCCTCACCATCCTCACAATGCACGTACTGTTTAATCAGTTATGGTCATTGTATCCACGTTTAACAAAAATATTAACAGAATGTCTAACTGAACAGCTCCCCCCCACCCAGACATTTCCCAACTATTAGCTGTTATTATGTATTGAATCTCCTCAGTGAATTACTTAGATGTGTTATCTGATGGCACTACTACATGTAGGTCACATGAGGCACAAACTCACAAACAGGAGACATGTCATAAAGACTGCTGGCAGTTCAACCAGATTATCTAAACCACAGAACAGAACAGAACAACCCTGCATTAAAAAAAAAAAATCTAGGTGTGTTGGCTCGTTGCCTTAGATACTAGCTAGACATGAAATATTTTCCAGGAAGTTCAACTTGTGTGATAGATGTGGCCCAAAATGTATGCACAGCAGATTATACCTTTATGCAGAATAATTCCAAAACTTATTTTAACATGTATATAATTAGCAGTGTTTTCATGCATGTGGGCTAATGATGCAGCTGTGTTAATGAGCAGTGGCGGAATTTGAGCTTAAGTGTGATGGCCTCATTCAAAGCAGTGATAGAGTTTGTGCTTTCAGCCTAAAACTGAAACATATTTATGTTGCAAAAAATCCTCTATGTGGACATATAGAGCCAGAAAGCTATATGTGTCCACGAGAAAGAAGATAGGTGCACTAGGTCCAAAGTTGAAGGGCAGTTGCTAGAAGCCTTGGTACCCACTGCTCAGTCTGAGAAACCAGGATACTCCTGGCAGGTGGCCTACAGCCACTCTGGTCTCTTGCCCCCCTTCCATTCAGAGACACTGCATATTAAATGGCAAAGGTCTGTGGTGTTTGGTTTCCCTCAGTGGGTGACAGAAGCTGGGTGCCAGGCTCTGGAAACCCCACCATCCCTTTGAGCTTTCAGTGCCCTCTGTGTCAGAGAAACTACCAGAAGCTCAGGGGCTGTAAACTCTACGCTAGTCTGTGTAGACTCCACACCTTCTCCTTAAGTTTGCTTCGCTTTACTCCTGCAAAACAGAGCCAATGAAATTTTCACAAATGTTAATAAAAAATGTGAGAGATTGTCAGTTCGTCTGTGTCGTGTGATTGATGGAAATGTTACGGATGTTTGCCCTCCTTGGAGGGAAATGTATGCTAGAAGAAGTGCTAGACCTTTTTAACCCTGACCAGGGATAATTGTCGAAAAACATAAATAGATAAGGTGGACGATGAGTAGGTTTCCAGTGGAAGTTTGCGTAACCTTCTCACGAACATTCTTCAGTAGGTGAGACATGAGAAGGGCAAAGGTATTGACTGCTGAGTCATTTAAACTGTGAGTCTGCTGTGGGCACACTTATTCATAACCGTATTTGTGCTCCAGAGAGTGATTTAAGTATCTATACCAATAAAGAGAAATGACTTAATTTTATTTTAAATTTGGTGCATACACTTCTGCAGCTTCTCTTAAATTCCAGGAATTTGCTCGGGGACTGTTTTCAACATTATGACACATTTTTGCATCTAAAGTTTGCTCTGGAGCTGTCATAAGGTCAACAAAAGTCTCAGTCCCGCTTTTATAGTAATATGCAGTCACTCAGGAACCAAAAAAACTGAAATGTGATAGGATTATTTCTTGCCTCACTGACATCTGCTTTTTTCCTCTTTCAAATTAAATTTTCATTCAATAGCTCCTGTCCTTTGAGCCCACAATCAGACAGGCATTCTCTTTTGTCAGTCACACCTCAGTGGAGCCAGCAATCAAACCAAAGCATGATAGTTCAGTTGGTTGTTGTCCATATAATAAGTAATGAGTTTAAGATTGACATCTTTCTCTTATTTTTTTGTGTTGTTGTGTGTTCAACTAAAGAATGTCCCAGTAATATAAAGTATTAGCCGTCAAACGAATGTAGCAAACTTGAAACAAACCAGAGAACTAGCAAATGGTTTTAAATATTTATTTATCATGTGTACACTATGCCCTTTCTGTAAATGTAGCACAGAGATTGTTATAAGACCTATGATATTTGTTTTACTCAGACCCGGATAGTCAGACACTGATTGTGAAAGTCCTGCCAGTAACTCCCTGTGACTTCTATAAGCAGAAGGCCGACTAGCAAAACAGATAATCTGCAGAGAACAAAGTTTAAAAAATGAATGGCAGAGAAAAATGTGAGACATTTATATATGCGCATGAGCAGGATGGTATGAAAACAGTGCTTAATGTTTATCAGGAGCGGAGCTTGAACTTCTGTTTAGTATGTTTTTTGCATGTTTAGCTACTAAAGTTTGCACAGTTATGTAAGTTACTCTTACTTGACCTCATAAATGTGTCCTCAGTTTTTTAATTCACTCTCGGGTTAAAAAGGCCATTTAACTGCTTTGCATTTTATAATTTTATTGCGGTTATTTGGGGCTTGTAATTTATCATTCAGAATGCTGTGTTTGTGTTGGTAATTGTACTTTTGGGGTAACTTATAGAGTTTAAACTGCTGCTGAAGTGCTATTTATTATCACCATATATACACGACTGACTTAGGAAGCTTTATTCTGCTGTAATTACTAAAACAAATGCTCCTCTGGTCTCTGCTGTCTTTCACATTATTACATGAAGTGGATGGAGGAATTGTAAAGCAGTACATTGTTTCCCGTATTACATAAAAAAGAAAACCCTCATTCGTTCAAGGTCTGAATATTTCAAACCGAAGATCGGAACTCTGAAATATGCTTTAATTTAATTTGTGAGGAAAATACGACAACATTGGGAAAAAGAAAAAAAAAGGAGACAAACAGACCACTTAAATAGCCCTCATCATGACCTTGACATGAAGTGTTTCACGTCATATTTTATTGTCTTCCTCCTCCTCATCCTCCTTTTCACTTCTTTCTTTGTCCGTCTATCCCACCCTTGCTACATTTCATCGCTTAAGACTCCCACTGAATGGAAAACAGCTGGGTCGGGGACTGCCCAGAGCACATTATGCCCAATTCTTCAATGAATTCCCATCTACCTCTCCCCGCTCCCTCTCTGTCCAGTGCACTCCCCTGCTCCCTGTCCTCATTTAAGGTGGGGCTGCACAGCTGAAACAAAAGAAAAACAGCCTGTTTCTCACCCACATATGGTACACTTTCTCCCTCTCCTCCTTTCTGTGAATTTGTTTCCCAACCCTACTCCCTGGTGATACTCTGCTGTTATGGCTGGTTCTGCTTTTGACAAGCTGAAAAGCACCAAGATATAATGCAGCTGAGCTGAATGGCCAAGTATGCATACAGAGTAATGTGTCAGAATTATTAGTTTGCCCCGATACCCATAGTTCACCTGCTGCGGTAGACGCCGAATCGTGTGAAGACAAACACCCATAAAACTGTGCTATGATTTCCCAAGAACAATAATATGTTTTAGTTTACACCAAACCGCACTGTAGACTAGTGGGATGCTCGGATGAAATCCATGTTAGCGCATGTTGTTTCAAAGTATCAAAGTTTGTTTTGAATAAAGTAAACGTGAGCATTGGTCTTTTGAACCACCACCCCTAAAAACCAGTTTAGTATCTCCGATGCTATCGGTGTTACTTGTAATGCTTCCAGTACTCATGCTATAACTAATAAACCTCAGGGAGAGAAAAGGCATATTGTTAGTGATAGCCAGCTGATAACTGTGTCTGTCTGCTTTCGACAAAACATAATTCAGGCAGGCAATTCAGACTCAGGACGGGGTAATACAAAAAGTAGATGGGAAGTTGTTAACAAGAGCTTGTTATGATAATACGGATGGGTGATATATTAAAGGCCCACATACCGCAAAGAATAATGGCCCTTTGGTGGCCCAGATCTGGTTTGCCAGAGGTGGCCCACACATGGGCCAGCATAAGGCCAATTGTAGACACACTGCTGGCCCAGAACAGTTTCAGCTCTGGCCCCAGATGTCAGCCTAATGTGTACCTTAATCAAGCCATGTAATAACAACACGTGCAGGAACATAAAAGTGCAAAAGCAACATGACGAAACTCTGTTCGGGCAGTGAATGGACTGATTCTTGTATAGTGCTTTTCCATGCATCCGAGTTACTCAAAGTGCCACATGCCACATTCACACTTTCTCTAAACTGAGTGCCTAATAACTACATTCATGCACATTCACACTCTTGACATGCAGACTGGAGGAGCCAGGGATTGAACCACTAAAATTCCAATCAGTAAGTGACTGGCTTGAGCTACAACCCCCCCAGTGGTAAGCACAAGTTAACCCTCACTAGGTTTTGGATAAAGTGAACACTCACAAACCTGTCAAACCTGCATTTGAAACGTTGGCTACCATAGCAGTATAGTATTGCAACATGGCATTTGGGTCTTCTAACTAAAACAGAAAAATAGGAACAATAAATAGTGCCATCATTACCAGACGTGGCCCACATCTGGTTGACATACACCCTGCCATGACACCAGTCAGTCCAAAGTGCCAGCTTGATGCTGGATCTAGGCCAGACCTGTTTTCTATGAGCCTGGGCCACATAAATCAAACCATAATTATGCCATATGTGGCATGCCATCACATAAACAGTGCCATCTACGCCAGGCCTGGCCCATATCTGAATGACATACCACTTACGGTACCATGGCAGAAGTCAGCCAGCAGTGCCGGCTTGAAACCAGATCCGGGCCAGATCTGTCGGCTATGTGGATTATTACTTTTTTTCAGTGTTATAATATGACTTGGATACTGAGATAATTTAGTACAGCTGTCAAAATCACACACAAGCTGCAGGACAAGGACAGATCTAAGGTTAACATTTGCAAATCCATACAATGGTAAGGAAGGCCCCGGCTTTTAAATGAGAGCTTTCCTTCTTTCCTTCTGCAACTACAAAGATTTTTTTGCCTAACTTGGTCACATTCATTTAAGACAAGAGATGCGAGGTGTAGGTTTCCATGCACCACATAGATAGCTGATGAAGTAGCAGGGAAAAAGTTCAAAGGAAGTCCTCTAGCTATGTTTAGTAACAGTAGCTAGCCCCTGATATGATAAACGTTACAATGAGATATTAATTAGGTAATGTTATCTTTACTGAAATAAGACAATCCTGCCAGGGACTGCATTGTCTTTGTGTGCCCTGGGTCAAACTCCGGGACTGCTTGTAAGTCTCAGTCTGTCCAGGGAAACAGCTGGACTGGCTCTGTCCAAGACAGTTCCAAAACAATGGTAACACGCTCCATTTATAAAAACAGAAAAAGTTTTTTTATTCATACTAAAGTCTCAAAATGTCATCTTGTGTGGTCATTCCAATATTTCTTAGCTCAAAGCAGACTTTTAGTCATTTAGGGTGATTTCTGGAAGGATGACTAACCAAAAAAGACCAAACTGTATCTTTTCACTTTTTAAAAATTAAGCAAAAAATATATATTAATTAATTAATGAACAAAGTTTAAGGAAATGTTAGGCAGATTTTAATCATTTAGACAGGTCACTTTTCTCTGTGGAGTTCATATTTTCATATTTTTTATTGTGTATTTCTTCTGGGGAAATTGGGGTTTAGCAGTCTACAGACGTGCATGCTAGGTTAAGTTGGAATTCTAATTTGGCTGCGGGTAAAGTATTAGATTGGATTTGAATAAAGTACATTATGAATGCATGGCTTGTAGTCTAAAGTGCTTTGAGTGGTCAGTATGAATAGAAAAACTGGAGGAGGAGAGTGGAGAAGAGAGGGAAAGAGAAAGGAGCAAAAGGGAGGATGAACTTATGAGCTGCCAGCAAGGCTTCCTTATAAATGGTTGATGATAACAAATGTCTGTTTTTACCAAGTAACTCCAGGAAAAACAAAAAAACTCTCAAGGTTGCACTCACTTCTCCAAAACAGGATGAACCTTAGATCACGCCACCAACTCCTGTTTGTATGCTACTGTAGACAACTATGCCCTTACAGAGTGGCAGCAGGATAAGACACAGATAGGCACTCCAAGCTGAAACTCGATACTTTTTTTCATTTTCAGACCGGTGCTTACATAACCTGATGAGTTAATAGGTCAATCAGAGTTGGATGGGACTGATGTAAACGTGTCTGCTGACAGGCAGAGAAATCCTGTCCAAAAATGTCATACTCTTGGTTCCAGTGACATATTTTGCGCTTCCGTTAGAGCTTACTGTCTGAGAATTTCTTCGCCCCTTAGAGTCACTTCCTGTCCGCCAAGGCATAGTGTCCCTATCGCCACGGAAACAACACTGCAAAGTGACTACAGGAGTTGCTAAACAGTGTGCTCTTCCTTATGGGACTCCAGAGGCCAGAAGGACTCCAAGTGCACACAGACACACACCTAAGTAGGGAGAGGCAGTATGTCCAATAATGGCACACAGTGTTTGTGTGTGTGCATAGGTGTGTGTGTTTGGTGAGGGGGAGGATGGAGGAGGGACATTAGGGGATCCATTGTTTCAAACTCGAAGGCAGAAGTGTTGGGAGGGGAGAGGGAAAGTCAAGGAGAGGCTAAATTTAGAGCTCAAGTATTCCAAATATTCTTACGTATATTTGGTCCCTCACGTATACAGGTTGTTACTTCATCTGTTTCCAAGAATTACATCATTATGCCAGACCGGCATTAGTGATTTTAAAACTTCTGCTCGACTAATTCAGACTTTACCCCGCTTTACACCGTACTTCTCAGCTTTTAGATAAGACAAAAAGATACGTTTACTCAAAAACTGAAATCTCTGGTAAGAATTATTGTTTGGATAAGAACCTCAGGTTAAGAAGACATTACAGTACACACAGGGTTAAGTCTTAATGTGCATGTTTTCAGTCATTTCCTGGCTAGCTGTATAGCCTTGACCTGCTGGTGTGGACTGGGCCACACACATACACACACACACACAGACCCAGACAAGCACACACACATCCACGTCTAGCACTGACCTATACACTTCCTGTCAGGCAGGGACACCCCTTTTGAGAGAGAGCGTGATATGTCTCCACTACATCCCCCGCAGAATCCTCTTATCCAGTTTTGTCCACCTCATTGTTCTTTTCACACTTGAATATGGTCACAAGGGACCATGGCTGAAAAGATGGCAGCCGCCTAAACAGGTGTTAGCTATAACAGAAGTGTCCGAAAGTTTAAAAATAATGTATGTCACCTCATTAAATTCCTGTAAGAATAACCGTTTCATTGTAAAAAAAAAAAATCTCTCAGATAATCATGCAAATAAGTAGCACTAATAACAATAAGTGAGTTAATAAATGGTTTTTAAACAAGAAAATAAACAAAAATAAACCAAAGATAAATTGAAATGTACCCTATTTGCTCATACAGCAAATTCCAAACAATATTTAATATCTCCTTTCTTACAAAAATGTGCCTTAAATTAACACTCAGCCTCAGGGTTTACCTGTAAATCTTAAAAAAATGCTTACACATAGTTTGGGTCAAATTTGACCCATTTAGACATTTCACAGCAGTCTAAATACCATAAATGCTAGTCTTTAAATCTAAAATCGGCTGACTTACAGTAAGCTAAAATAAAGAAAAATGAAAATAGAATACTGTTGTACAAGTGTCACAGTTTTTGTATGTTAGGATTGATTTTAGAACCAGCAGTGTGGGTCAATTTAAGGAAAATGGTGGTTTTATGAACTCTGCAAACTGTGAACCTGAACGCGCCATGTCTGTGTGTATGTCTTATCGGGGCAACGTTGGAGGGGGTGGGGGTGCAACAGTGTTACAAGAACTGTCTGTTTCCACCACATTTATCCATGTTCCCGTAGAAAAAGGCACATGATGCTCTTTCAGAGATCATGGGAGAATCTTGAAATAGTAAAGCAATATAGGAGTGATCATGTATGGTACACATAAGGAACCAATGTAAAAGGGTGGCTTGACACAGACACAAGATCTGCACCTGCAAGCAGAAAAACCTGCAATGTAAATAAATAATCTAGAAAAAAACCCCCAATCAATTTATTTTGAGTCAAATGAAGAAGTCATTAAGATTATAAGGGCACCTGAGTTGTCATTTCAGCGAGTGCGGAAAACACATGTACAAGTCCCACACGTGCAAGGTTACTACATGAATAAGTTTGCAATAAGCATTATTTTAATTTTTTTTTTTATCTTTTACATTTTTAAAGTTTGAATTAGTGTTGAATTAGTTTTGATAATTATGGGATGGCAGTATAACAGTGAGGATGGTCTTTAACAGTTGTAATAGTTGTGCATAGATGAAATATTTCCCAGCTATTCCAGAATGCGCCTGTCATTTTTACTTTCAATAACATATATTTTAGTCAAAGTGGCTGGTATGTTTTCATGTATAGGACATAATACTGTGTGAAAGTAGATGTTTTTCTCCATAAACAAATTATATAAAACCTAAAAAAAATACACTCTCACTGCTTTTTGAAACATCCATTTAGCCTGTGTATAGATTTTAAATAGATTTATAGTACAAACTTTGGAATAAATAGTTAGACGAGAGAAGAGGAGCGAACGGTTAATTATCTACAACAGATTCTATCCTTCCTCTTCTTCCTCTTTTCTCAGCAGGACTGTAACGGTGATCTATTATGTTTTTTTGTGTGTGTCTCTGCTATGCATGGGTGTGTTTGTTTTTTTGTGCATCTGGTTTACCAATCTCAGCTCCATTGTCATATTCTTGACCTGGTGAGGGGCACATCGAGGCCGGTGAAGCTACGTGTTTAACGTGTTTCCTTCCATTGCTGAGCTCTGATGTCACCTTGTAAGGTGATTTAGACGGAGCAGACACAAGTGGAAACTAGTGGGCACTGTCTGAGAAGATAACAAAGATGGGGTGAGTCTGGGGAGGGACACATTTCACGGTGAGTTAGGAGGCAGTGTATGTTTAAGAGGTAGGGGTGCTTGGGGAACACAGTTTTAACAAGGTTTTAATGAAATGCTACAAATAGCCCGTGATACAGAACAGAACAGACTACACTGGATATCAGAGACCCCGTGTGGGTTTTCATACACTGGTCAGCTGTTAAAATCAGCATTTCATGCTGTAGATTAGTCCTGCACCGCCCAGTCTCTCTCATTTCTACCTCTATTACACGCAACTCCTCATCGTATTGCACTCAAAGCCACCTCATGCTGTGGTCTGTGATTACAGCCAAGTGTTTACAATCCTCCCATATTAACACTTGTGTTAAACAGCATGGGGTACCATCCTGGACTAGCTTTTTTCAGACACACAGATTTGGGTTTAGAGTTGACACCATCAGCTCGATGGTACCGGCCAAATTCGCATATCTGCTGATGTGAGGCAGGACGAGCATGCATAAATAAACTACCTCAGCCTATATTTATTTATTGCTTTAAACAGACAAAGCAGTGTTGTAAAGAGAAATGAAAACTGAGAAAATGAAGAAGTAGGACATTTTCAAAGTGGAGATTTAGAACCAATCAAATCCAGACTTTAGTGGAGGAAAACACTGTTTATGCTTTTATATCATGAATTGGTTGAAATGTGCATCATAAATATTGTGTGGAAAGTTTGCTGCATTCTTTCTTAATGGGATGCTATTTTCTTTTTGCCGTTCCACTTCTAGATTTTATTGTTGCACCATGTATCCAGCGCTACAGCTGCCAATGTCCAATTTCACAATACACAGGTAAATTAGAAATGGCACTGTGAGAAATTGCACAAGTCCGCATCTGCATAGCTGCGAGTGTGCTTATGTGTGCATCTATGAATGTGTGTGTGTGTGTGGTGTGTGTGTGTGGTGTGTAATAAGAACCAAATGGTGGGGTGTGCGAGTGCATGGTTTCTCTCCCCCATCTCTAATCAGGCAGTCCCCAGGAGTACGGTGTGAGAGCGGACTCAGGGCTTAGAGTGCTGAGCTGCTTCATAAATCAGCTCTACCCATAGAGAGACCTTGATACATGCGGACTCCACTAACTCAGTGATGGACCTGCAAAGTGTTATTCCTTTCTGCTGACTTTTTTAGAGGGTTTCAATCATGTTTCAGTCCGCATGGTGATTAAAGCTGTGAAAAGAGGTGTGAAGCAGCAGAAATAATGAATTTGCCATTATTTGATGACCATGGTGTGGTCTGGGTAGGTGGTCTCTAATGACAAGGCCAGTCACTGTCTGAAGACAGAGAATTTATGCTCGCTCTCTCACATAAGATTCCCAGTTACGGTACTGGAACTTTTATACACACACGCACACACACACACACACACACATATATATATATATATCCTATTTTTTTCCTTCTCTCGTTTTTTCTTCATCTCTTTCTTCTCCACTCTCTGTTTCAATCCTCATTCCCCACAGGAGAAGGCCTCTCCCTGTCCTCCATCTCTTCTTCTGCTCTTTCTTTCTCTTTCACATCTGGTCAGGCAGCTGTGGCTGGCCAGGTTTCAGTGGGGTGGGAAGGGAAGGTGTGGAGGGAAGAAGAGGAGTAGGAGAAGGGGAAGGGGAGGTGGGTTTGAGGAGGCTATCAATTGCAAAGCCCAGGGCACAGTAAAAGAAAAAAAAAAGATTTGACACAAAAAGTGCTCTGTGAAAAAAAAAAGAATTTAGTTTGAACTGAATTTCTTCTGTTTCTCTCAGTCTATCTATCACACTGTCTCCCTGTGCACTATTAAACTCTATTAAACAGAGCAGCAGTGCAGGGAGAAGGGGTACGGGAGGCTGGGGGTTTGGGGAGAAGCAGGGGAAGAAGGGGGAGGATGGTGAGGGCAAAGATTTCAATATCTGATTTCCACATCTTAAATACATTAATTTATCTTACCCTGAGGCTCTTTTAAAGTCAAGAGAAAGGAAGGGAAGGGATGGGAGGAGGGAGAGGAAAAGGAGCGAGGGTACTTATGACATTTTCATTGTGGAATCTTGTTTCTATTGTTTCTATGGTCAACATATTGCCCAAAGATTCCACATGCCATCATGGCCACACAAGCTCCAAGCTGCTAAACGGTCACAGATGGTATTACACACTTTGTGTGCATGCAGATGACTTGATTTCTGTCAGGCTTAGATGCTTTTTTTTCCTGTAATATGCCAATGTCAGCATGTGATTTACCGCTTATGAGTGTGTCATTGTGTTGCCACATTCCAGGATGTCGAATGTGCTACCTTTATGCCAACTCGCCTGTCTTTGTGGATCTCCGCCCTCAGTGCCAGTTCCCCCTGCACTCCAGCTGAAGTTCATGACCCCTCATAGTTCATGTTGGGACAGGGCCTTACTCAGGGAGAGTGAACTCTTTGCTGTGGTCTCACGTGACTCTAGCATATGGTAAGTCACCCCGAGAGTGGAAAAACTCCACTTTTCGTTGCTTGCACTTCTTTCCAACTCATTTTATGGCCAGTTTCAGAGTACGAGGAGCCAAACAAACAGAGAGGAATAAATGGTCATGGAGAGGGGTCTGAAACACAAAGACAGAGATGGGCCTTCTGTACTGCATTCAACAAGAGCGAGTAGGATGTGACAAAGCCATTAGGATTGCCAGAGAGTTTGCAGGTGTGGGTGCATGTACTTGCCTTTGTGCGTTAGTGTATATCAGATTTTCTGAAGGTGTGCCTGCATGTGTCTCTGTTTGTATATACTGTAAGTGTGTGGTGCTAGGGTACTGGGGAAGGTGAACTTATGCTACTCTCGGTACAGGAAGCCCCTGATTAGAACTAACGAGAATTGCAGACCATATTAATGCAGCCACACACCTCTCCCTCCCTCCCTCCCTCCTCCTTTTCTCTCTCACTCTTGCCATCTGCACTCTCTACATTCTCTGCCAGACATCATAAACCCACGGCAGAGCGCTGAGACACACCAGACCACTGAGGGGGGCAGGCAGGGGGCTGCCATGCACTCAGGTCCCTCTTGCACATTCAGCCTCACAATATCACATTTTTCAAGCAAACACATATGGTGAAACATGCCGTAGATAGTGCACACACACACACACACACACACACACACAATCAGGGGAAATCTTCTACCATATGACAGAGTTCATATCACAAACATTTATACACCTAAACAAACACAGAAAGCACAGCAAAAAGTGAAACGTTATACAGGTGCAAACATTCACAACTTTAACAAAACACACTTTCTTTCAATTTCCAGCAAAATTAGTTTGCAGAAAGAAAAGAATTTGAGTTTGGAGATCAAAGATAACGAGAGTTTGAGACCGGAGAGATTAAGGAAGAGAGCAGGAGAGAGAGAGAGAGAGAGAGAGCGAAAGAGGAAGAGGGTGGAAAAAAAGGTCTGCTGGTGTGCAAGTCTTATTAAATGTTCCTGCAGATGGACAGACAGGGTGTTTTCATATTGAGACATGGATACCCTCTCCTCTATTCTCTTGACTCCCACCCACACATTAACATGTGTTTCACATTCAATGCGGAGATGTGCAAACCAACGGCCAACCACTCTATGTGACTGGCAGCCCACTCTCTCACACTCACTCTCTCTCTCTCTCTCTCTCTCTCTCTCTCTCTCTCTCTCTGTGTAGTCATAGAAATGAATCTACAAAACAGGATCATGTCTTTATGTTTGCATCTTTTATTATAAGAAAGGAGACCAACCTGCATACATCTGTAACAAAGAGAGTTGACCGGTCTCAACCGATGAATATCGTGAATGTCAAGAAAGCAGACATTAAAAAAAAAATCCTGTTGGTGATTTAAATTATTCAGTTCTATTAAATACAGACCTTCAATCGTCAGAGGTTTACAAGTAATTGGAAAAACTAACACAAATTTTAAATATCGGTTTTGCTTTAAATACTTGGTTGAAAATTCTCTGCAGTCAGTAACTGTCTGAACTGAAGTTTCCTTGAGATACTCTTATTACCCTTTAATTCAGTTCAACTTCAGTTGCTACTTGTTTGTGGTTCTTTCTGCATTTAGTTCTGTCTTCAGTAACTGAAAAGCACACTGTGATGGGCTGAGATCAGGTGACTGAGTTGGCTATTGAAGAACATTCAATTTTGTTGCCTTGAGAAACTCTTGGGTTGTTTTTGCAGTATGCTCTGGGCATTATCCATTTGTACAATGAAGTCCTGTCCAATCAGTTTTGCAGCATTTGGCTGAATCCGAGCAGAAAGTATCGCTTTGTATACATCCGAATTTATCCTGCTACTTCTGTCAGGAGTCACATCATCAATAAACTTTAGCGACACAGTTCTGCTGGCAGCCACACATGGCGGAGGCAATGCCATAGCAATGCTTCCACCACATTTGACAGATCATGTGGTACATTTTAGATTATCAGGTGTTCCTTCTTTTTCATACTTTTCTCTTCTCATCGTTTGGGTGCAAGTTAATGTTGATTTCATCTGTCCAAAGAATGTTTTTCTTTTACATCTGCCAAAGTCTAATCGGGTTTTCTTGTTCTCCAGTGTAATCAGTTGTGTGTGCACCTTTTGTACACCACATTCATTTAATCTCTTGATGACAGACTTAAGAGTCTACCTCATTAAGAGTGTTCTTGATTTGGCTAGATATTGTGAAAATGAGTTCTTAACCAATTAAATAACTTGTGATCAAGCTATGTAGTTGTCATCGCCGGTGTTTCAGGCATTTTGGTCTTCTTGAGGTGGCAAGTCCTTATGTCTAAGAAGGTAGCAGGTTTTTGATTTGGCCACTTCTAAAGTTTTTGCTCTTGATCTTTTGATAGCTTTATTTTGGTTTTTCAGCCAAATAGCAGACAGGTCTGGTCCGGATCTGGTGTCAAGCTGGCACTGCTGGCTGACTTCTGGCATTATAAGTGGTCATCCAAATATGGGCCAGGTTTGGGTACTATACTGCAATGGTAGCCAATGTTTCAAATGCAGGTTTGACAGGTTTGTGAGTGTACACTATATCCAAAATCTAGTGAGGTTTTACTCATGTTTACCACTGGGTGGCTGTAGCTCAGGAGGTAGAGCAGGTCACTTACCCATCGTAAGGTTAGTGGTTCTATCAATGGCTCCTCCATCTGCATGTCAAGAGTGTAAATATGTATGAATGTAGTTATGAAGCACTCAATTTAGAGAACGTGCTTGATTGGTGAATGTGGCATGTTGTATAGAGCACTTTGAGTAATCCGGGAGAGTAGAAAAGCGCTAAGAATCACTGTCTGAATGGAATTTCGTCATGCTTTTG